>JAHWFO010012525.1:280014-305649 GCA_023313115.1 Rhysida immarginata
AAAAAAAAAAAAAAAAAAAAAAATAGTACCAAAAGCCGCCATAGGGGGCGCTTATTTCAAGAAAACGATGAATACATTTGCATAAGCGCGTTCCGTGTTGAGCAATCATGACAATAAAAGGCAAGGCTGAGGATTTCCCATCGTTCACGAACGAATGGCCTGACGATGACGCTTACTCTGCCTGACCGGGCGTTATTAGTCAAGTTGTTTTATCAGAAGAGCGACAATGCAAGTGCTGCCCTTCGTGAATTGCGGCGATTGAAACGTTGCGAAGAGGACCGATGAGCATAACTAACTTACGGAAAATGATTGAACGATTTGAATTTACCGGAACTCTAGGAGTGCAACCAGGCCGGGGACGCAAACGAATCAGGCAGCAACACGTTGAAGAACTTGCAACTGCTGTTGTGGAACAGGAGATGACTACTGTGCAGGGTACCAGCAGTGCACACGCAATAGCACGCCAAACAGATATCCCATATTCGACGGTGAGGAAAATATTGCATAAGATATTGACATTTTATCCCTATAAACTCACACCTGTTCAACAATTGCTTCCTGGAGATGAACGTACCCGAACTGACTTTTCGTTGAGATTTTTAGCACGTATGGAAGTGGATGATGCATTTTTATTTGAATGATGATATCAATACCCACAACTGCCGTATTTGGGCTGCATCAAATCCACAAATGTGTCTGCCAACTCCTATGCATTCACCGAAACTAACTGTATGGTGCAGCTTTACTGCTTCTTTCATCATCGGCCCGTACTTTTTTGAAGAAATCCGTCCCCGTGGACCGGGGACTTGTTCCGTCAATTCTGCCAGGTATGCCGATATGCTTGAGAATTTTGTGATACCACGATTGCAGGAAAAGGGTTGTCTGGATTCTACCATTTTTATGCAGGATGGTGTGCCACCGCACATCGGATGTCAGGTGCAGCAGATCTTGCGAGAACGTTTTTCAGACAACAGAATAATTAGTCGTGCATTTCCCATGGTATGGCCACCCAGGTCGCCTGATCTCAACCCTTGTGATTTTTGGTTATGGGGATATTTGAAAAGCCTTGTGTATCAAGCACATGTTCCTGACCTCTCAACCTTAAAGGATCAAATAACGTTACATATCAGACTAATTAATGCAGATATGCTGCGAGCTGCCGTAGAAAATGTCGAGTACCGCATGCAGCTATTGGAACAGCACACTGGTGGTCATATTGAAACACATTCGTAATTAAAAATAAAACATTGTATATTGTTGTTACTAAAGTTGGTTTGTACGGTATTTGTTCATTTGACAATTAGGTATTCATTGTTTTCTTGAAATAAGCGCCCCCTATGGCGACTTTTGGTAGTATTTTTTTGCAGAAATCGAAACTGCATATTCCACTAAGTATATACACCAAAATGTACTGCATTTGGCCTAATAGAATTCCCGCTAGCGAGCTCTGAACACCTCACGTTATTTCTTGCCCACCCGGTATAATCCTTTCTTTCACAATGAGCAAAGGAAAAACGAAGAGGTAAATAACCGACGATTAGACGAACTGGAAATGAAAAGGTCCAGAAGAGAATCCATGAAGGTTGGGATACAGATCAAACTTCTGAAGAGGCGGTAGAGATCGACGGATTTGGTAACAGTTAACTCTCGCTTCCGAGGGAACATTGGCCTTGACGACGTGGAGCACAAAGTTCTGAATGAGGTACGGTGGAGTACTGGAAATTGAAAGCTTGATCCAAAGCTTGGGCAAAAACAGAATTAGCAGCCAAAAAAAGAAAAAAATATTAATGAAACAAAAAGAGAAAAAAAATTAACACAACAAACAGAAAATGATTTAAGATCTAATAATTGCGATAGGAAGAACTGAAATTAGCATCCATTAAACTGTAAAGGCTTACCTCGCCAAAATGAACACAAAGGAGGATCATAGGCTTCTGGGATACGGCAACATATAACACTACAGTAGGAAAAATAACAAAGGAAGGAGAACAACACTGGAAGACGAGAATTACAAGGGAGGGACGAGGCAGGCAGGAAAAACCTTCCTAAAAAGAACAAACAAAAAAAATTCTTCGGGGCTGTGTTGGGACACGGCCGCTAGTTAAGTCGTAGAATACGTCTTGTGGCTACATGGCGAATAAGAAATCATTTTGTACAACATAATTTAAAAATTTTAATTTCGACATAAAATGTTCAAACAACTAATATACTTGCAATATATCATAATTTTTAAACCAGACTCGTTATTTTTAACCGAACCTTAATAATAAGTCATTCACAACTTACAAATCACTGGTCTGTGATAAGAGAAGTATGATACAAATGTCAACAGACTAGGATCAATATCAAATCTGTAGTACTGCCACCCAATATGCTAATGGACATGTAATCTAAATTGAAACTTTTCTTCACAAAGCCAAGAGCTGTAAGTTTAATATAGCGTCTACATTGAAGTCTCCAAATATCATAATTTGCACATCAGTATCCACATCCATGTTGTCTTTGAATATTTCATCATCGCACTGAACAATAAAATTGCCATATCAAATATTGAACATTAGGATGATTTTAAACAATGCCTAGTATAAATCTCACCACACTTTAACCATACAAATATTACCGATACCAGCGTCAATCAGTCAACTATAATTTGACCAGTCTATCAGTGTACGTTCGCATTCGGTTAAAGAGTTAATATTTCTGAAGATCGCAACACCGCCTGCTTTCCTATAACTTATTACACCATGTTTGGTGAGTGCATCGGATCTAATACGAGGCGCATCCAGAAAGTAAGTTTCCCAAGGTTTTCCCCTTTAAAGTAAACGTAATTAGCCGTGTCAATTGCGCATGCGTAACAGATCTATGACGTATCAATCATATGCCAGCCGGACAGGTCCCGCCTCGTGCCAGTAGCGTGGTAGCAATGGTCCGAAATGGAAGCTCTTATTTCCTCTCCCGCCGCTTGCGAGGTTCGGTCGGTGATAAAGTTCTTGAATGCACAAAGCATTGCGCCAATTGAAATTCATCGTCAGCTCTGTCAGGTCATGAGTAAGCAGATGGTGCGTCGCTGGTGTAGGCAGTTTTCCGAAGGTCGTCAAAGTGTCCATGACGAAGAGCGCAGTGGGCGACCATCCCTCATCAATGATGATCTTGTTGAGCTTGTGCGGCAACGCGTGATGGAGAACCGTCGCTTCACGATTACGGAGCTGAGCACCCATTTTCCGCAGATATCGCGATCCTTGTTGCATGAGATTGTCACTAAGCACCTGCTGTTCAAAAAATTGTGTGCCAGGTGGGTGCCGAAAAACCTGACACCCGAACACAAAATTCAACGCTTAGGAGCAGCACTGACATTTCTGCAACGGTATCACGATGACGGCGACGAGTTCCTCAACAGGATCGTCACGGGCGATGAGACTTGGATTTCGCACATCACCCCGGAAAACAAGCAGCAGTCAATGCATTGGCGGCATAGTGGATCTCCGGTGAAGACGAAATTCAAACAGACGCTGTCGGCACGGAAAGTGATGTGCACGGTGTCCTGGGACAGGAAGGGCATTCTGCTCATTGACTTCCTTCCACGTGGTGAAACAGTAAACGCTGACCGTTACTGTGAAACACTGCGGAAATTGCGACGTGCCATTCAAAACAAGAGGCGTGGAATGCTTACTGCAGGTGTTGTGCTCCTCCATGACAATGCTCGTCCACATACGGCTCGACGCACAGCAGCTGTTTTGACGGAATTTGGCTGGGAGTTGTTTGATCATCCACCCTACAGCCCTGATCTTGCTCCCAGCGATTTTCACGTTTTCTTGCACCTCAAGAAATTCCTGTCCTCCGGTGAGCGTTTTGGCAACGACGAATCGAGCTGAAGACGTCTGTCACACTCTGGTTCCATTCACAGGCGGCAGAGTTCTACGACAGGGGGATACAAAAGTTGATCCCATGATACGACAAGTGTCTCAATTCTGGTGGTGGCTATATTGAAAAATAGCTGAAACATTGCTGTACTTGTTGCCAATAAATATGTTCCTGTAAGTGTGAGTTCTTTTTTTTTTTTAAATAGGGAAACTTACTTTCTGGATGCGCCTCGTACAACCAGACTGATTCATTTGTGTCCTCAATTCGAATCCATCTATATGTACAGGTTCACCTGCATTCATTTAAGTCTCACTTATTGCCAAGTAATTAGATGCAATAAGTACTGTGCATCCGCTACTAAATACTGTGCATTAAGATTAGTAACTATAACGTTTAAAATATTCTGTTGTTCAACGGAATCATCATCATTGTTGTAGCTAACAGTATCGTTGTTTGTATTTTTAATATGGGTTATTCCACGTCAGTTCAGGCAGGCATTGGCACTGACCTCTCGTATTTTAATGAAATTTGGTATACACAATTGCCCTAGGGAGTTGGTAATGAATGCCAAATATTATTTTTTTTTTTTTCATTTTTATGGAAGTTACGGATATTTAAAATTTGCGAAATTTGAGTGGGGGCCTTATCTATGAAGTACTGTAACTTCGGTTGTATTTTACTTAGAAAGATGTGATTGGTAACATGAAAGCTCCTTAACTGTAGATTCTATATGAAATTTTTAAAATTATATTACGCATGCGCAAATATTTGAATTTAATAAGAATATTTTATTTATGCAAAACTCTCAAAAGGTGGGTATTTTTTTTTCGTTAAAAATTATTAATATCTTACACATCTTAATATATAAAAATTGCGTGTCACGATGTTCGTTCACGCTAATCTCCGAAACCGCCCAACCGATTTCAGTGAAATTTTGTGAATGTGTATGGTTGGTTCTAGCTTGAAAGATAAGATAGTTCTCGACCCGATAGATGACGCTGTTGTTCAAATATTAATGTGGGAGAAGAACGGGAAGCGAAGTGATGCTCTTTTGTTGAAATAATGATACACCTATAGCGATGCTAACGGTCGTAACGTAAAACGTTACTCCTCTTAACCTTAAACCCAGACATCGTCATAGATAGTCTCTGCTTTAACCTCTAACCAGATATGAAGAGCACTTTTACTTTCGACTAACTGCCTGCCTGCAACTGCTGGCACTACAAGCATGATGGAGATATAAAACATCTCCATCGTGACTGAAAGTGAATTTATGCTGCTTTTATAATATTTATAGATGGCACTGGCATTTAGCAAGGTATTGTGGAACGAAAACATGCAGCAATTCCAATCGAAAAGCAGGGATTTAAAGAAGTTAATTCAAAGACGAAAGTGAAAATAGAATGGAGAGAACAGCCAGGGAGGAGGGAGATTATGCATCTAGAGAAAAAAACTACACGTTTATCGTTTCATTTAAACGTTTCCCTGATGCTACAATTTTTATGAAGTGTTCCACGGATATACGAACATAAACAACGTGCGAGTTTAGCTTTTTTGTTTATCGTTTTTTTATGCCCGGCCATACGGAATAATTAGTTGAACCATAATTGGCTCAGTGAATTTGCTATTTTGGCAGCAATTAATGTTGATGTTGACGAAATTAACTTTCAGATACAACAGTCGTTGCTCGGCGAACTGATGTCTTTCAAATCAATCGACACTGTCGTTGATGAAAACGAAGCAGTAAATTATCCAGCTGAAATTTTAAATTTACTAGATATGCCAGGAATGCCACCACACAATCTTCGATTGAAGATTGGTTCGCCGAAAATTCGGCTTCGTAATTTAAACCCACCCACATTATGCAACGGCTCACGTTTGCTCATCAAACGAATCACCAGAGATATTATTGAAGCAACACTTTTGAACGGGAGAAAACGTACTGTTGCCATGTATCGACAAAACAAAATCCACGATGCACGTGACTTGCGCATGTATTCTATGTATGTCAAATGCTTAAAAAATCCGACAACAGCGGCACCAGATAAAAGGCGGTCTACATAAAGTGCGGTCTAAAAAAAGTGCGGTCTACATAGAAGGTGGTCTGTGGCAGGACAACGTCTGCCCGGGCCCACTAGTACTTTTATAAAAACAATACAAAAAATTCAAAACTGTGTTTTGCTCTGTTTTGAAGATATTAATTTTTAAAGCTTGAGCTCCAAGCAGCGGGAGTCAGGTAGTAGGGACTTGACTACTCGTACAGGGAAGAAGAGAAAGCGTGTAGCCTTGGGACCATTCATTTACTTACGTTTTATTATTTATATAAAGAGTATTATTAATTATAATTACATGAAAAAATAAAATCAATAGCAGCATTACAATAATAATTATATCAATAGGAAAAATGTTTCTTAGAACTTCAGATTTTTTTTTCAGAAGACAGGAAAGTATTAATCACCTGTTAAATAAGAAGATAATTTAGTAAGAAAATATAAATTTGCATTATGATGCCGAATTGTTAGTAATAAAGAAAGTATGTTTACTTTACATTTCCTCAGAGTCAATCACTTCTGAGTTACCCTGAAGGACGAGATGAATTGCTGAGGCAGCTGAAGTTGATACAGGCTTCATTATACAGAGTGATTCAAAAGTTAGTGTGCAGTAGTGCATGGAAACGTGTACAGCACACACATCAATGTACTTTCTGCAGGACGTCTTTGCTGATCGAATCATCTCGCGTGGCATCTGACCTGCACGCTCGCCGGATCACACACCTCTCGATTTCTTCTTTTGGGGTGCCTTGAAAGGTAAAGTGTATGCAAACAATCCGCACACTTTGCCTGAGCTGAAGGAGGGGGGAAATCACAACTGAAGTTCAGCTAATCTCACCAGCCATATTGAGCAGAGTGTTTCACAACGTGCAACTGCATCGCATGCAGGGATTGAATGAACTTTTATATCGTCATCAGGGATTGATTGTCCCTTAAGGTGCTTTTTCTTCTTTGGGAAGTGGTGAAAGTCGCAAGGTGCAAGATCATTTATCTTTGAAAAGCATTTCTTCATCTTTGAACTGTAGGCGCTGCAACACCTCTTCTGTGTGGCGATTGTTTGCGGGCGAGCTTTATCGTGCTACAGAAGATGGTCCAAAGCTGCCATTCAGTCCTGGTGTCAACAACAACCCCGGACTTCCTCTCCGACGGGTTCACCCGAGTGGTCACACGTTGGTGCAGTGCGTGGAAAGGAATGGGGATTATGTCGAAAAGTGAATAGTGCATTACATACAGGACAAATGTAAGTATCAGATACAAAAAAATTTTGAAAATCGGTTAACAAATATAATAGTAACAGCCACGGAGGCTTACTTTTCGATCAACCTTCGTATCTTCTCTATAGTTATTGAATTTTCTTTTAAAAACTTAATGAGTTCACATTGAAAGGAATAAAAAACAGCTATATAATGTTTAAGACAATCGGATATTACCACAATATTTATATTTATTAGGATGCCTTTTCCATCCATACAAACGGATGTATTGTAGCTTGGAACTCAAGCTTTAAAAATTGTAGCTGCTGGTACTGTAAAAAACATCCCACGTCAGGAAAGACTGTCTTCTCCTTAAGAAGTGTGACTACTGCAACAAAGTAGTCAACAAATTCCATCAGTGCCCGGAGAGGACGTTTGCATCACTAGCAGTTCCATCATCGCCTAAAGGAATGTCTCCCCAGCGATCTCCGAAGATGACATCACCGGCCAAGTCACCAGAGCCGAGCAGAGCTACGACGCCTTCGCGCCCACCTCGAAGGCAGCGTACGACGCCATCTCCGCCGCCTTCGGAAACAAGGAAGGAGATGCCACCACCTCCAGCGCCATTATCTGTGAAACCTAGGGAGGAGATACCACATACTCCTCCCCCATCAAAGGTCCAAGATGGCGCCCTCTTACCCGATCCATCAAGCGACATCTCGATGGTTGACGAGGTGAGCTCTGGAGAAGATGACGCAGACGTTTCAGGTTATTCCGAATCAATCTTTCCAGAGGAAGATTTTCCAGCCCTTCCACCGCCAGCGAAGTCATCGACTTCGCAGCCTTTACGGATCGCCTGTGCGCCTACATCAGCTTCAGTGTCATCATCTGCTGGGAATTTAAAGTCATCAGCATCAGCACAGCGGGAGGGGCTTGCGACGGCAAAGAAATCTCGTAAGCCTAAAACCAGACGGCATCACAGCAGAAGGGACGGCGTTGCTGCTTCTTCTTCAACCGATCGAGACAGCCGCGAGAGCCATCATCGCAGCACTTCTTCCTCCACCGAGGCGGAAGTGGAAGGAGCCTCCACCATCATCTGTGAAACTCCAGTCTCCTTCGGATAAGCGTCAAGAGCCAGCAACGTGATTCCACAATGAAGGTCATCTCACTGAAAGTGCGTTCCCTGGGTTCGTCTTTTAAGCAATCGGTTTTATCGACGTTTATTGCCCTGTACAGGCCGGATATACTTGTGCTTCAAGAAGTCAAGCTTGATCCTTCACAAGTATGGTACGATCTACCCGGCCTTCGCAGACAATTTCCTCGTGGACATTTTTTCATTAACTCTTCGTCACCTTTGGGCAAGGGGTTGCAACTATCATCTTCAACCCTCCATTCAGGTATCGAATTATTTGTGCGACAGCGAGTGCAGGGTAATATCGTTAGACATTAAATCATCTAATGTTCAATTCCGATTGCTTAACGTGTATGCTCCATGCACGAGTGCAGAGAAACGTGATTTTTTCAATGACTTAGACTTTTTCTTGTGTTCGTCGATTCCCGTAGTGATTGCTGGTGATTTCAACTGTCATCCAGACGCCGACAACATCTTTTCGTTTGGACATGTGCATCGTCTGGGCCAGCAAAATGCATTGTTTGATCTATGGCCTGTGAATTCTCGTGGTGATCTCAGTGGGTACACATTTCATCAAGGACACACTGTGGCATCGCGACTTGATCTTTTTTTGGTCGACAATGTGTTTGCTGGTGCAGCTGGAACAATGGAGGTTATTTCTTGTGCATTTTCAGACCATAGTGCCATCTTGTGGTCTTGGGATCCTCCATTTGTTTCTCAGGCAATTGCTGCAGATCATGTCACCAATAAGAACTGGTTTCTAAATGTTTCTCTGCTCGACAATGAAGAGTACCGGGGAATGTTCGTTCAGTTTGTGGAAAAACATCTCCACAATGTGCCTCCTACGCTTGAATCGTGGTTGAACTTAAAATCTAAGATCAAAAATTTTTTTCGGAAGATTGGATTGGATGCAGCCAGACGTCGTCATCGTTACCTCCTCATGCCGCAAGAAATATTGCGACTCCTCCGTTGTTCCACCCTTAAGGAGGAGTTTCAGGCTGAAAGTCAACAGATGAAGAGTGAAATAAACGCTCTAATGATCTGGAAAGCTGCCGGTGCAACACTCAGGGCCAAACTTACCTGGGCAGATGAAGTCAGGCACATGTCATCAGCAGCCTTCGCTGAGGAGAGGCGTCGGGCTAACAATAAACACTGTCATCGTTTAATGGTGAAGGGTGAGGAAGTGGAATCTGATGCCGACATCTTATCAGCCTTACACTCTCACTTTTCATCATTTTTTAGCCATCCAATCATTCCGTCAGATACCACGAAGCAGTGGATAGAGGCATTAAAACCTTTTTCTGTGGAATCCGATTCGTTTGTAACGCGTCCCTTCACCGAAGATGAGGTCAAGAAGTTTCTCTCGGCAGACGGCCGTCATCAGTCCAGCCCGGGCTTAGATGGCATTCCATGTGGAAACTTCTTGGGCCTTTCCTGGTGCGAGTCTTTAATTCAATTATTCAAGACCCGTCTTCCATCACACCGGATTTTACTGTGGGGAAAATCATCCTACTCCCTAAATGCCCGGATCCAAAACTCGTGACCCAGTGGAGACCGATTACATTACTCAATACGGACTACAAAATCTTCACTGGGGTGTTCCAGCAACGGCTAAAGCTTATCGCCGACGAGTTTTTCGATCCGGGTCAATCCTGCTAAATACCAACGCGCAGGATGACAGACAATCTTATAACTATTCGGTGTGTAATGGAAGAAGCGTAAGTTCGTCAACAAACTCTTGCAGTGTTAAGTGTCGACCAGGAAAAAGCATTTGACAAGGTGAATCATGAGTTTTTATTCCAAGTGTTTCACCAGCTTCATCTTCGGTCTTTAGCTGTGATTATTTCTGCACTGTATGCATCGGCCACATCATGTGTGGCGGTTAATGGCTCCACATCGTCTACCTTCGTACTCTTCAAAGGTGTCATGTCCTCTATCGCCTCTCCTGCACATCTTCTATTTGGAGCCATTACTCCAGTTCTTGAACCATCACCCAGAGGTTCGGGGATATGAGTTACCAGCTGCGTCCATCAACATCAGGACCTTAGCATATGCAGACTACGTCGTGTTGTTTGCTTCGGACTCATATTCCCTGAGTATTTACAAAGAAACATTCGATCTCTTCAGCACTTCGACGGGGAGTGCCATCAACCTCGTCAAGTCGAAGGGAATTGCGATTGGGAAATGGACGGTCGATAAGCTCAAGTCCTTCCCAATAACATGGTGTGGTCAGATCACAGTGCTTGGTTTCATATTTTCTTTTTTACCGGACATGGACTCTATCCATTGGCAGCAAGTGGTGGATAAGTGTATTGCCCGCCTTGACAGGAATTTTTGTTTTTTCATGTCAATGCTTGTCAAGGTGCGGTTTGTGCAAAGTCATGTACTATCATTGTTGACTGCTAAAAGCCTATTCACCTTGCCATCAGCAATAATTCTTCGCAAACTTCGCAGTGCCATAGTAAATTGCGTGTGGGGGAGTTCTGTTCAGCGTCATCCAGTTTGGGCAGAGTTTCTCTTCACTCCCTTTGAAAGGGGGGAGGGGGGTTAGGCCTGCCCGAGATTCGGCGATATCTCATTTTTTTGTTTTTTTTTTCTCATATGATCCGTGTTTTTCTCTCCCCACCACCTTTGTGGGCGAACTTTGTGTTTGTGTACCTTCGAGTGTTTTTTAAGGTGAATAGGATTCCGTTACCTCCCTTGCTGCCAATAACTACTAAAGTACGTCACCCGATAATTTACTATCTTCTACAAGGGGACTTAGTGACTTTTTTACCATATTTACGCCAAATAGACTATCAAGATTGGGGCCATCTGAGTTTGTCTTGGTTCTACCAGCAGTCTGACCAGGGCGAGACTACCGACATCTTTCGACTCTGCCCAGATTATCCGTGGTCAGCCATTTTAAAGGCAATGAAAACTGTTGCCTTTGATAGAACTGTGTTCTCTATTCAATGGCGATTGCTGCACCACGGATTTTACTCCCTCCAACGTCTTCATCTATGGAGGATGGTCAAATCTGCTGGTTGTTTACATTGTGGCGTCATAGAGACAATTCAGCATATATTCTTCGAGTGCTCGTTTGCCCAATCCATCTGGAATCGTTTGTGCCAACATTACAGTTTACCCAAGATTTCTTACTCGTTTGTGCGATTCCTGATGGATGATTCCACCGGTGATTCACTAAATTCAGATCTAGCGATACCTATTATGTTTCTAATAAAGAACTCTGGACGGCTAGAATAGACAGAGCGAGGGGGAGTTTTTCCACACCGTCATCTGTGTGGAAAAAAGGATCTTCACATCTACGGTCCTTCCTCCTCTTAGAATGGTATCGGCTAGGTCCTTTAGTTTTTAAAAGGAGTTACGCTACATCTAAACCCCTTTGTGAGGTCATCGGAGGGGACCATAATAATAATTTTGCTCACCATTACATGTTCCCATTAGGCTTCTGATGACCTACCGGTGGAAAAACGAGCCTCGAAACCGAGGCGTTTATTAAAGTGTAGAAGCCTATGAAAGGCTTCACGGAAAAACGCTTTACGCATGTGCGCCTGAGCACCCTGCTATGCCATCTATTTAAGGGTGTTCGCTGGAGCAATTACCATCTGTTCCAGCTCTAATAGCATGGAAAGATAGGTCCCCCGAGCTTCGCCAGCAAAAGCACTCCTCAACGAGCCGATGAGACTGGAAGGCCAATGGAAGGACTAGCCAGCCGGGACTCAGCTTTCAACCGAGCCGTAAGCCAAATCGCTTTAGCTTAAGTGATGTTAGACAATCTATTTGCTTAAAGGCACATTACAGAGGACGCCCGCCTGACCCGAACCCGAGGACGGAAAAGATGAAGTCAGCCCGAGTTGCCAGGCCATGTATCACCTCGGAATTTCAAAACACTTAGAGCATTACCTTATGCTGGAAACTTTTGCATTGGACAGCATATTCTAGACTCTAGCCTGATCTCAACCATTATTTTTGTTAGGATTACGGAACTAGACCAACTATACGGAATCTGCTCAGAGTGAAGCAGTCTCACGAAGCCGACAGAGACGTAGGCGGTCCCGACGGGGAAGGCAGCAGATTGACTTCGCTCGGGAAGGTTACAAGGAACACTCCGGTGGTGCACGAACATTTATGCAGGCGAGTGGATGCTCTAAGCTTTGCCTAAATAATTCTAAAAGATTTGTATCTGATCAAGGTGTGAGTGGACGTTCCCATAAATAACGGCAGCCACCTCACGGACGAACCGGACCCACCCGGGCAATCGAAAGCAGAACACGCCCCATCCGCCAAGAGGAACCGCAGCAGGAAGAGGTCCCGTCGTCCAGTTCACAGCCTGGTTGGATGACCACGCAAGCAAACAAGGTGCCAACGATCGTGATCAGCGGCAGCTAATCAACGAGGGTTCGGCCAGAACGGAATCGAGCTCCCAAACGCCTTCTCCAGAATCGGAGGAGCTCGTTGGACACGGCCACCCAACCAGCCCAGCGCCACCACTTCAATCCTCATGGGAGGATACAAATAGGCCGACCGAGGAGAGGATAGAGCAAACCAACAACTACCCCTATGCAAGTTGCGACCGCGCTGAGAGCTCGAATCGCGTGTCGCGTTTGGCTTCGTCGGTATTCCTATCTAGTGAGTGCGTTAGGGCATAAGTTTAGTTTGCTCGTAATAACATTGCACGATTCCTTACTCCTAAGCATTGACTATTCTACACGTGAAAGGACATAGGCGCCTTGTCAGAAATGCGAATCGGAGTTTGGTTGTGTGTTAATATCACATTGTTTGTCATTTACAGATTCTATGGTCGTGCTCCCAAACCCGATCGGGTCGACGCCTTCTAGGATTGCAGTATCAACTTTCGAGTACAGGATTTTCTATCGTGGACCTCAGATTCCTACTACGACAGAGTTTTCAAGACCGCCGGAAGTGCCCACGCAGGGTCAACGCCCTTAGCGGAACGGACTCCACATTAGCGTCAAGTTGAAGACTATCGTTATAACAGGAAGCCCACGATTGTAAAACTCCTAATTATTCACGTCTTATTTTATTGTACCCCAAATTAGAAGCAAATAATTAAATTATTCATGAAATTTAACCCTTTCCGCCTCCTTCCTTCTCTGTACACGAATTGTGTTAGCCTCTGGGGGAATAGGATCGACTCTGCTATTCGAGGCCTAACCTAACACAGATTGCGTTAGTGACAATATGTCACCAATCACATCTTTCTAAGTAAAATACAACCGAGGTTACAGTACTTCATAGATAAGCCCTCCACTCAAATTTCGCAAATTTTAAATGTCGTAACTTCTATAAAAATGAAAAAAAAAAAATAATATTTGGCATTCATTACCAACTCCCTAGGGCAATTGTGTATACCAAATTTCATTAAAATCCGAGAGGTCAGTGCCAAAAGTATAAAATTTCTGCCTGAATTGACGTGGAATGACCCATATGAAATTTTTTATGCGTTTGGTGAATGTTAGCAGCATGTGCGATTGCAATCTCTCGTATTCGTCTCTGAACTTTTTCATCGAAGGTGCTTGACTATCTGGAGTGAGATAGCAATTACAGTAGTCTTTTGAGTTAGTTAAATATAATCCATCTATACTGGTTACTCTATTCAATCCAAACCTTAACAGTTGATTTTATTCTGATATGTCATAATCATAGAAGATACGATCAAATGTAACACCTTGGGATTTAAGTGCCGTGATCTCAGCGGTTTGCACCAATGGGAACTGTTCACGTTTACATTTTTTCGTGCCACCTAAATTGATGTTCGCTGCACGTTTAATGAGCACTGTCCATTTCAAAACATCATTTATGTTGTCTTTGAACTTGGATATCAAAGGTGGCTTACATTTGACTCCTGCCCATTTCTTTATTTGGCAACTATAACCTTAAACAACAGATGCAGATTTTGTAGATGTTGTTTACTCGTTTCTTTTTTTCGAACTCACAACCATAACCTACTACACTCATCTCTTTCGCATGTTGTACAGGAGTGAGCACAGGGTCGATAAACATTAGAAAAATGATTTCGAACATTTCCGATTTTGCTCAATAGACTTATAATGGGAACAATAAATGACTATTGCACGAAAACTCCTTGATGTCTGCCGCTGATATTTGTCACGCACTTATCCAAGGAGCTCGTCTTCGTGTCATACAAAATTGGCTTTCTTTTTACGGTCCCTTGTGAGTACACCGATCGCACCGTTTACAAATCCATCGTCCACATCGAAATTCACTCTCAACATGTACGGTGAGTCAATAGCCAAGCATGTAGGATATTGCAAGCCTCCTCATTCTACAATGCCCATCTTGTGTAGTTTTGTTCTTGCTGGATCTAATTCACTTCTGCGGCCATAACCATTAGTTTTATTACTGGCAAAACAACTTACTACACATGATAGCATTCTTGTTGGGAGCATCAACGCTGTTGTTGCGATGAAACAGCCTAACTACATCGGGCAAATTTTCCATGCACCATTGTTTACTTTTAAATCTTCTCTAAATGAACTGCTTTCTCCTGAGGAAGCAATCTTTCACCATTGCCGATCTTGGTCAGTAAAGTTGAGAATATTTCATTACTCTGGCACATCACTCGTGATAAGTGAAATGAATTGTCGATGATAATGGGCATCACTCGTCTGAACTGACCATACTTATCTCATCAATTATTACACATTTCACAGAAAGGAATTGGCGATATTATTGTAGTAGGACCTTAGGAGTCAATCCACTGACCCTTTTGCTCTGCGGTGTGATTCTAAATACAGAGTGTACAGATTCTAAACAGTGCAGAGTGTTCCCGTTCAAGTTCACTGTAGCCTTATCAGTGGATGCACAGACTATGTAAGCATTACGAATTGTATTCTGCCGTTGTCCGAATCAATTTAAGGTTTAATGTTTCCATGATTAATTTCTATATTAAATATTTTGCCATTGCCAGCAGTACGGGCCAAGTACACATGTATGCATTCGCTATTGCGTGTGCATATTCTGGGTATAAATTCTAAGATCAACTCTCTCTGTTCACATTACTCTGCAGATGATTGGACATCACATTGCTACATTTTCTTACAAGTGCGATGGCCTTGCCGGTCTCGTATTCGAATTCATTGTTGTTCTCATAACCCGCCTCGCCAACAACACTTCGCATGTACTCATCTTTCATTTTGTTCTCTTTGCAAGTTGTTTGCAATGTCGTCGTTTTTCTTGCACAGTTCTCTAAGTTCTTCCATCAATGCATCTATATCTGTTACTTTCGTATTCTTTCCTTTTGGCTAAAATGTTCACCTCGTTCGCATCGTACAATTGGATGAATTTGTGTACATCTAATACATCTACAACTTCATTGCGAAATGGATAGAACAATGTAACCATTTCAGGCTTGTAATTGATTGTGTCATCGATGCTATAATGACGGTATCTAATCACTCTGTGCCCACATTTCTGCGTCTATATATATTGATGTTTGAACTAAAAATGTCATAAGCTTCATCGTTTTCATTATCAGTATTTTGTTGTTCAGTGGCTTCATGGATATCTGTATCATCACCATCTTTTCTCTCGATATGTCTTATATTCATTACCGGTGTATACCATGCAATAAAATGAACCAAACTTATGCTATCTAATTCTGCCGGTCTCTCATCATATTTTTAATTCATAGATTTAGCCTGTTGAATTTTCATCTAAATCTTCTTTGACCATCACTGCACGTCTCTTCTTAGCTTTGTGTATCTGTTCTGGCAAAACGGTCGAAATGTTGGCGACTAGTCTACAAATGTGGCTCATCAAATGGTTGACACAGAAGATACTGCATCCCGCGTCTTAGGCACACATCCGCAGCGTGTCTAATAGAATGCACAATTTTTTTGTTCCACAATGAATGCACATGTCTAAATTTGTTCCACAATGAATGCACAGCATGAAATCATTCACATTAGACTGATAAAACTGATGGAGCAAACATATCACACCAGCGTTATATCGGTGCTTTAAGTCTTTCTCAAACTAAAATCTATCATAAACATTACATGAATATCCAAATTCATTGTTAATGAATATAAAACGAAATATGAATTCAGTCTCCCAAATTTTCGCATATATGTCGCTCCTTACTTAAATCATATTTGATGAAGATGCTGTTAATGTTGACGGTTATGGCTCGTTATGGACTTCCACTGGTTGAATTCTATCACTCCATATAGAAACGTTTATGTCATCAGATATGTTATTTGTGTCGAACTCTCAGTTATTGGCGCATTCGTATCGAGAAATAGTTCATCTTGTCTGCGCGGCGCCTCAGCTTTCAGGCGGTCCTGTTGAGCCCATTGACGCTCAACATCGGACATCCGAGTATTTTTGGATTCCCCATCTCTCGATCTATATTCCTCTGACGGTTTCTATAATTTTTCTCGTGTTTATTAGGCATAAATATGGAAATTCTGTAATTTTTGTGAAATTTCCACACTTCGAAGGCCGATATCTTAGACACTATTAAATATTGAGGCTTATATTTTAAGCCATTTTATAAAGCGCAGAAAGATAAAACAAATTACACCTCAAACGTCGTGGTAGCACAAAGGAAGCCGGAGCTAGACTAATTTAATATCCGCCATTGAGCAGATTTTCTAACTTTGCACTGCGATTGCGTCAGCCAATGAGATCCAGCACGAAATCGGTGATGGTCTGAAACATGCTTTGTTCTATCGAATGCGATATCGATCATTCTTCTGTCATTAATAGTTTTCACGTATTAAAGTTTTCGTGATCAACACTTTTCGTGACATTCACGATTTAAGCGTGGCATCCTAGTCTCGAAACGTAAGACGTATTCTACGTCAAAAAACAAAGAAAACAAACTTAGATTGAACGCAAAGGTTAATTCAAATGATTAAAAATAAAATACAGTAAAAAAAACTTTTTAAAGACAACGTTTTATATTAAAATAAAAATGCACTCAAAAGTAGAAAATAAGTTTTCTTTGCTTAATATTTTTGTGAATAAAAATAAAAACGTTCTGAATAATAATAAAAATATGAGGTAGTAGAAGTAGTTAGCAACCACTGGGAGTGTCAAAAACTGTTTCCACTGAAATTATCCAAGTCCATTGGAAATGGTCCATGAGGCAATGAGCTTTGTATAGAAGACGTTAACGCCTTAATTAAAGACAGCGTTCTTTCTTCCATACCAAAGATTACCACCTCATGGACCATTCCCACTGGAACATTTTAGTACATACTTAAACGAAAACGTTGTAGTAAGCTGATGAAAACTACATATTCGTTTGAAAAGAGCATCCGTATAAATATTTATTGTGGAAAAGTGGTTTTTCTTTTTCGCTTCAATAATTTTTAGCCAGTTTCGCTCTAATTTTATTGATGTTAAGATATCGGTAAGTACTTTTTGACTCACTCTGTATATCATTTACTTATTTGCAATGCAAATTTATTTAGCAATTACGTTAAAGCTCAAAGGGCTTTTCAAAGCTTGACTGAATATTTGAAGAAAACAGTAATCTTAAAATGCATCTTAGTCTACGTTTTAAAGTCTAATAATTACCACAAAGTAACCTAATTACAAATAAACAAATTCAATAAAGTTTTAATCAGATTTTTATACAAATCTGGTTTGGTGGATTTCTTCCTGCACGTTTCACACGAGAAACATACCCTAAACATCATTGAATGTTTCTTGTACACAACACTGGCGATACTGGAATTCTGCTTGCTGACAGACACGTTTTCTTGACAAAGATGACATCACGTGATTCGATTAATCGATATAAACCGATTTAATCGATTGATGATTACTCGATTGAACTAATCGATCTCTTTGCTAATCGATTATATTTATCGGTTAGAGTTATCTCAAAATTGCCCAACACTAGTTCAGATACAAACACAGGTCAAATGTTACTCAGGAGTTCCTCATTCTATTAATTTCAGCCAACGCTTGATTATTGCAAGGTTTTCTCCCAGTTAGCTTTGTGGAGTCTATTTCTTCAATGCGTAGGCCATCTAGCGAGCGTACACGACTTAAAGCTACGTATGCTTGTCCTTCTTCAAAGAGTTTTGGTCCTAAATATACTACAGCATAGTCCACTGTGCATCCTTGCATCTTATGTACTGTAGTTGCCCATGACAAGACCAATGGTAGCATTCTTCGTTCCATCGTTCCAAATCCATATTTGGCTGGAAACTGGACGGATATAGGTTGTATAATATGTATACCATCTCTTCCAAAATCCACACGAACTGATGGAATATCAGTTTCGTACAACTGTGCACGGCGGAAGTGAGGCCATATGATTTCACTGACGAATCCAATTGCACCATTTACAAGTCCTTTAGAGACATTAATGTTAGATCTTAACATGACTTTTGCTCCTTCAAATATTTCCAATTTCTTGGGGAGAGCTCCCATCTTATTGATATCTGTTGGTATGATGTTGTTTATATGGACATTCTCGATGTTTCGTGTAGCGTCCACCAATTGATCTTGAGCTACTATTGTATGTATGACTGCATCTCGATATTTGAAGTATTTCAGCACTTTTTCGTTGTGCATATCAACTTGACTTCTTGTTGGATAAATTCGCAGACCCTTGTCTATAGCAAATTCTCCTGTTGCTTCTTGGAAAATCTTCTCGAACAATACAGCGAAGTGCTCAGATCTCATTTCTCCAACTCTTAGGGCATTCAATAGATCGATAAACACTGCATCACCTTCTTGTCTCATGTTCTGTTTCAGTTCATACTCTGTGAACAGTTTCCATAAATGTGTTGCAGGTTGCATACTCTCAGGCTGTACATATACAGGTTCATTTCCGCCTCGTTTAATAGGTGGTAGCTGCATCAGATCACCGAAAAGCAGAACATTTAAACCTCCGAAGAAACATTCATAGTTAATTTTTAGTTGTCGAAGGCGCATATCAATCATGCATAACATCTGATAGGATAGATATTTCATCGTTGATTAGGAACTCTATATCTTTCCATCCTAGTCGCATATTTCTCAAGTAGATTCCTGTCAATGGTTGCATGTTTGCACTCCGACCATCCTTCTGTATAGGTAGTTTCAATGTCGTATGAATTGTTGATCCGCCAATTAATCGTGCTGCAACTCCAGTCAATGCACACACTTTTACAACTGTCTTCGAGCAGCATCGGTTTATTTGATTTTTCAATAAATTCAGTAAGAATGATTTTCCTACTCCAGCGCCGCCAGTGAAAAATATTCTTAATCGTTCAGTGCCTCCATTCAGTTGCATGTAGATGCTTCGTGTGACCAATCTGAACATTTCTCTTTGATCAGCATTCAAATGCTCTTTGGGCAGTTTCGAATTGTTTTTTATCCATTGGTGGATCCGGCATTTCTTGGCATTCCTCCGATTGAGCTGGCTCGGCTTCTTCGAGAAGTAGGAGTGCATGAACTTGATTAAAGGCATTCTCTAATTGCCTGTCATGTTGACGAAATGTTTCCATAAACTCAGACGTTTGTTTGAGCAATTGTTGATTTGCTAGAAATGCTTCTTTTGCAGAGTTGAATTCACCTAATAGCTCTTTTTCTTTACGATATGGTTTGTATTGTAGGAGTAAGTTATAGAAGTAGTTTTCTGAGTCATTTGCGGCCACGAAATATGGCACGCGTACAACTGCAGGAACATTTCTTATGGACATTTTCTACTGTCAGTGAGCATGATTAATCTCTTTCTTGTTGCTTGCATCGGTTCATATACATCTTCATCAATATTATTCACATCCTCAATATTCTCAGATCTTGCATAGTATGATTCGAAAAGCATTGCAAATTGAACCAAACACATGTTGCCGAAATCATAGTCTGGATGTTGATTTGGACGTTTCTCATATCTACTGAAGATGTTAGCACAATATCCAGATGCATGAGCTATTTTATCAAACTTCAGTACTCTATATCGTTGGTCTGGTTTTCATGTATTGAGGAAAATGCATTTCCTGGAGCTTTCTCGAAGGTTAAGATGACACAATCGATATACGCATTCACATGCTGAAACTTGACGACCCTTCATTATTTTCATGCAAATCTTGAAGAGCTTATGAGACAGGTTAGTTTCTTCACGCCGTTTTTCTTGGATTGCTTCTCTAATTCCTGTTGCAATCTCAATCGGCTCCGATTTTGAGAAGTATTTAGCAATATAATACACAATCGCCTCATTTGATCCGCATGGTTGAATATCCATGTTTCCTCGCCATAACCTGAGAAGTGTGAGATTGTAGTTGTACACCCATCGATCTTCTCGACGTCGCTTCAACATGTATATTCGACCACCATTGCGAATGAAGTTCTCAGATGTATGTGAGATGATGCGAGTTTTGGCACATACCTTCCGAGGAAACCTAAAGCGGCATATTAAGTTAGGATTATCTTCTTCACCTTTCTTGCATGTGTTCGTGTGACGATGAATTTGGCATTTCTTCACAAGATCATAGAACTCCGAATTTTCACATGGCATTGCAACAGAACACACTCGGTCTACTCATTCAATTCCTTCATCAGTTTCAAACGGGGGGTGGTTTTCTAACCACACAAGCATGTGTACATGTGGACTTCCTCGACTCTGGAATTCAATTCGCCACCAATAATCCTGCACTCGCCCACCAAACACTTCATTATCGTTCTTCATGAACTTAATGAATGCATTCAATCGAATCATGAAGTGTCGACTGACTATTGCGTGGGATACTGTTCTATTAAACGCTGTGCAGCATAGATATCAAGATCTTTAGGATTATCTCCAGGCCTTCCATCAGCAACCAATAACGCCTTTCGCATATCAAGCTAGTGTAAATCGTTGCAACTCAATGTAATGAAGTATGATGGTGGTCACAAACATCTAATTTGTCCAATCAGTTCATTCAATGCTATTTGCCATTAAGATGCTGTTCCTCGGAGATTTTTCAGATAGAGGTGGACATCTTCTACTCTACCTGCTTGTCCTTCAATTTTTTTTCCACATGCTGATATCATTTGCTTCACACGGTAATATTCAAACATTGAGAGTGCGTAAAAGAGGTAGTAGTTTCGCTGAAATCTTGGATCACTCCCCAAAATTCTGAACTGAAAGTAGTCCAATGAAGTAATTCTCACAGGTCTATCTTCGTTTAGTCCATTTCTGCCGAAGGGGAAGAGGTAAAACCACGCAAATTCTTCAGCTTTCAATTCAGGCGCCACATTAACGATATTGTCTCCGGTTTTACGCGTTATTTCGTAAATGTTCTCCGATATTTCCAGTTCTTGTTCCACATCTAGCTGTTCACAATCACGCAGAACCATCACTGATGTTTGCACAGGTATTAATTGAGAACGCTCATCGGTTTGAATTGATGTTGTAATGTTTTCTCGTAATGCCTCCATACTATCAATCTCATCAAGGTTATCATTTCGATCAATCATGCCTTATCAATGATGTCGTTCTTTGCCCGTACAACAACGTGGTTGATTGTGAACTGTACATTTTTCTAGCCAGTCGCTCTCTTGGAGATACGATGAAGTTCATCAAGTGTTTCACATTCAATCATGCACGCTCTACCATTATTTGCACTTGCACCTTTCGGTCCACATAAATGTGAATCAGTGAAATAATATATTTCATAAGTCCTAGTGATTTCGATGTAGCTATCAGTATACCAGATTGATGATGCCTAAATAAGTCACAGAGAGCTTCACGCAGCGTCATTCCAATGTTGCCTCGGTTGGCAGCATCTAATAAACTTCCATACAGCGTTGTGCTTTCATCATATTCAATAATGAATGACTTGTTGTACATGAGAAAACCATTCTTAATCATGTCGAAGTGACATACCTCCACATATCCGCTTTCATCAATTGGATGTCTCAGCAGGTTCTCTTCAGCCACTAGTCGAATCAACTTATATAGATTATCACCCTCGATCATATTCTTGTTCAATATCATCGTTGACCAACTGTTTGGTGGAAATATAGCAGCTCTCACAATGTTTGCCAACACCATTCCACAACATTGAACACCTGCATAACCTGATTTCTTCATTTGCTTGATTTCTTCATTTGCTTGATGCCATGATGCACGTACGATTCTCGAATGTTGGTTGATTGGCATATAATTACTTGGCGCTTGATGCGCAATGTCTTGCGACGAACGATAAGAGACAACGCGTACCAGTTGTTGTTCATCTATATTAGCTATTTCATTTATTACTACATCATGGTATAGTGGATTGTTCGCGATTAACCAGCGTAATGCATTAAAGACTTTTGATCGGCATACTGAGAACTCACGAGTTATATTAAGATTCTCAAGATGTTCTGTAACGACGACAATCCCAGTTTTGTCAATTGATCGTGGTAGCATATTTAGAAGATTTTCGCTTACTTCGAATATGTCTTGAGCGAAAAGCACTGCCTGGCCTCGAAAGCCGTACTGACCAAAGACTCCATTATATTTGACAATTTTCAGAAATGGTATTATTCTCAATAGCAGTCTTATTTCAGCTTGCGACAAGCTGCGAATGGCGTCTGGAATTGTTCCTGGGTCCAAATTATTCCAATAAGCCTTTGGTGGTGGTGTTTTCTTGTTGCTGCTGGTGTGCTTTTTGCAACGCGAACAAAATTGTAAATTTTGCTTACTTGACAATTCAGATGGAAGATATGACAGTGCTGCTGCATTTATTCGCACTGTGAAGATTTGACGAGGATAACACCGTTTCGTGCATATTTCACAGGTACGATGGCAGAATGTATTGATTGCATTGTCAAATGTCGAAATAAAAATACATGATGCACTTATATGTTGTGAATGATATTCACGATCGTACATCAATCGAGCTTCACGTTGTTCAGGTGTTTCTTTAGCTCTTAATTGTGACATACGTTCACGCACAGTTTGTAATCGAGCATCACGATGTTCTTGTGAATCCTTGTTCAAGCGTTCACGTCGTTTATCCAGACTTGCACGTTTCTCCTCCACACTCTCATTTGCTCTTTTCTCTTGGTATTTTTGTCGGGCCTTTTCCAATCTTCGCTTGTGTTGTGAGGAAGTTTTATTTCGTTGCCCATTGCCATTGTCCGGTGTATGTTTCTTATGAATTGTTGCCTCAGCTCCAATCCTAAAGTTTTGAGCATTTCTTCTTTTCATTATTATTCCCACGTTTTAATAAGGCACTCAAAAAAGACGACACTGCTGTTATTCAAATAGCAAAACCAAGGAATTTTAAACGGTTGGAATTTTAAACAATGTAATCAAAATAATTGTGAATAAATTTCAAGTAACTTTTAATTATGACTAAATTTTTTATTATAACTTTCGAAAGTATTCCTACACCCTTTTTCATTGTTTGAAATCGAACGACTGCACGCTAATGAAGCAGACGCGAGCTAACGAACGCGCGCAACCTAATGAAGTGTGCACGTGCTACAACAATGCCTTGGTAACGGGTGAATGTTCTAAGCTAGCGTTAACAATGCTCGAAGAGTCCAAATATTTTATTTATATATTAACTTATTGTCGGGAATACCCATTTACAAAACAAATATTAAATATAATCATAAATACAAAACAAATCAAAAAAAAAGAGGAAAAGATAATGATATAAATAAAGCAATGAAATCACTAACGAAATAAATTAACAAGAATTATTTACCACCAAAGCGGTAAAGGGAGCACATATTCGTATTATAGCATCATACATTGACAGAAAGAATTAACCAACATTTTAAAACACTTTAGAGAAAATATATAAACATGAAAAATAAATTGTAAATTACTATTTAAGTAAACAAATGTATAGAAAGAATTTAAACGAATAAACTTGAAGAACTGAAGGGTTAAATGGAGAGTGAAGTTATGCTTTATATATTTGAACAAATAAAAGTTCTATAATTTGTAAGACATTCCCACATAATGTTAAACGAATTGAGCCTTAATTGCTGAAGCGTTATGTGTAAGCATCTATCATCTTTACATATTCAATTACTAAAGTGTTTCTACGTGATCATTTACTATTGAATCAAGCGATTAACTACTACTATTTAGCATTATGTCTCATAGTATTTAATTTTATATACCATTAAGCCAAAGGTAACATATAACACCATTAAAACATGTACTACTAAACAATTCCGACGACCATTAATTACTCGTTATATTCGCTCAAGAAACGTCGATACGAGTTGTTTGATATATTACATGCCATATTTTAGCACTGAAAGTTCCAATGGTGACATATTGTATAATATGGTACCATTAGGGCACGTGCTACTTAACAATTTCCCATTATCATTATTTACTCGTTATATTCGCTCAAGAAACGTAGTTACGAGTAGTTTGATATATTACATTCCCTATATTTACATTGAAAGTTCTAACGGTACCATATAGCATCATAAGTACCATTAGGGCACGCGCTACTTAACCAATTCCCACTTTCATTATTTACGCGTAATATTCACTCATGACACGTCGTTACGAGTTCTTTGATATATTACATGCCATATTTTGGCATTGAACGTTCCAACGATAACATATGGTATCACATGGTACCATTAGAACACGTGCTACCTAAAAATTTCCCACTATCATTATTTACTTTTTATATTCACTCATGACACATCGTTACGAGTTGTTTGCTATATTGCATGCCCTATCTTAGCATTTAAAGTTCTAGTGGTACCATATAGTATCATATGATACCATTAAGGCACGTGCTATTTAACCTATTCCCACTATCATTATTCGTTATACTCACTCATGACACGTCGTTAGGAGTTGTTTGATATATTACATGCCCTATCTTAGCATTGAAAGTTCAACGATAACATATGGTATTTCACGTTACCATTAGGGCACGTGCTACTTAACCATTTCCCACTATCATTATTTACTCGTTATATTCACCCATGACACGTTGTTACGAGTTGTTTGATATATTACATGCCATATTTTAGCATTGACAGTTCCAATGGTAGCATATGGTCCCATACGTTCCATTAAAGCACGTGCTATTTAACCATTTACCACTATCATTATTGACTTGCTATATTCAAACATGACGCGTTGCTACGAGTTATTTGATATATTACATGCCATATCTTAGCATTGAAATTTCCAGCGGTACTATATGATAACATATAGTAACATTAAATCACGTGCTACGCAACGTTTTCCCGCGATCATTATTTACTCGTTATATTCATTCATGACACGACGTTATGAGTTGTTTGATATATTACATGCCATATTTTAGCATTGAAAGTTCCAACAGTACCATATGGTACCTTACGTTACCATCAGGGCACGTGCTACTTAACCATTTCCCGCTATCATTATTTACTTGTTGTATTCACTCATGACACGTTGTTACGAGTT
>JAHWFO010012525.1:312973-346388 GCA_023313115.1 Rhysida immarginata
ATAATAATAATAATAATAATAATAATAATAATAATAATAATAATAATTCAATTCAATTCAATTCAATTCAATTCAATTCAATTCAAGTTTATTGCCGTTCAAACAGCACCAATGTGCCAAGACAGAACAGTGAGAGGTACACAAAACAAAAGATTAATAAATCTTGCAAATTGGCAAAAGGGTAATAAAGAGATAAGTAACACTAACAAACAGAGCAATATAATTTGACTGAAAATAAAATGTACAATTGATTACAAATTGATTTAAAATAAGAAGTTAAATAATAATAAAAAAAATTTGTAAAACATGGGCAACAATGCAGTGTTATGCAGAAAATACAGACGGCATAGCAAAATAAAATAAATTAAAAAGGTAGAAGGTAAAATATGATTAAATACATGTACAAATAACAAAAGAAATGGAAATGCCAAACATTGAAAAGTAATTACAAAATAAAATTAGAATAAAACTTAAGATCTTTACATTATTTAAGGAAATAATTAACCCCTTCAGCCATCTTGGCAACATATGTTTCCAACTTGTATCTTGGACGTTTACCTTGTCAAAAGTGCGGTATTTTTTTATGTTTTGTAAAATTTCGTACTAAATAAATTACATGAATAAAATCTATTGATTCTCTAATAAATATGTATATTTCGGTAGCAAATATAGCCATACATGTAAAAAGATAATAAAAAATGTTAATAAATAAAAAACTGCTGGTTATGTTTAATGTAACAGTATCAATATAATAAATGTAAAAACAAAATTTTTACAATCGAATTTAAGGTCTGTGTCTGAAGGGGCTACGTAATTAAAAAATATCAAAATCAGAATGGTACAGATTGTATTCATACTGGATCCTGTAGATCGTTGACCGTTGAGCATGGGCATGTTTATAAAGTGGCGGTTTGAAAAGTGCAGCAGATTGCCTATTTCGGCGAATAGGAGCATAGAAATGGAGACCTTGTACAAAGTCTGTGTTAATGGATCCTTTGATGATCTTCCGTAGAAAGGTCATATCTCTTTGGAGTCGGATGTCACGTAATGGTGTAAGGTGGTTGTCGTAATTAGGGAACTTTCGTTTGAGATACTGGAGGAAGATAGATTGCACTCTATCGAGAACAACATCTTGCTCCTTCGTGCAACCATTCCAGACCTCACTACAGTACATAAGCTGCGGGAGTACAATACTTTATAAAGTAACAGAAAAGTTTGGGGAGAAGAAAAAGTATGTCCGTGACGCATAATTGCCCCTGCACAACGCAGAGCTTTAGTGCGTACATGGTTTATCTGCGGATTAAAAGTGAGCTTATCGTCAAGAATGACTCCAAGATCACGCATTTGATTGACAGTCTTAATAGTAGCATTGGTGACAGTATAAGCATTGTAAATGGGATTCGTTTTATTGGTAAAGGCAACGTGCGCACATTTTAAGCCATTAATGCTAAGCCCATTCTCCTGACACCAAGCTTCCAATCGATTAATGTCGCATTAAAGACGCAAAACATCCTGAGGGCAAGTGATGGTACGAAAGAGCTTAGTGTCATCAGCATACATAAGAATACCCGAATCCAAAATATGATTAGGAACGTCAGAGGCATAAACATTGAAGAGAAGAGGACCGAGAACGGAGCCTTGAGGGACACCGGAGGTCGGATAAAAGGGACGTGAGCAGTGACCGTTGATGCGAACCACATTGTGTCTGTTGGAAATGTAGGAATTCAGGAGTGCCAGAAAATTGTCTCTGACACCAAGGAGTTTCAGTTTATGAGATAAACGATCATGTTGGACGGTGTCAAAAGCTTTGGAAAGGTCAAAGTAAATGGCGTCAGTCTGGCTCTGCTGCTCGTAGGAGCTCATGAGCACCTCTGTGAAGCTAACCAGATTGGTAACCACGGACCTCCCAGGAAGAAATCCATGTTGGCAGGCAGGAAGAGAGGGCAAAATTTGCTGAAGTAGATATTTATAAAGAATGCGATCAAAAATATTTGCCATGACGGGAAGAAGAGAGATTGGACGATAGTTGTTGGGTAATGTAGCAAGTCCAGATTTGTAGATAGGAACAATGATCGTGCTCTTACAAATGGAAGGATAGTGGCCTTTTTGTATGCAAAGATTGAAAATATATTGAAGTGGGGCCACAAGGTGAGGGGCAAGGCCTTTATAAATGAAAGAGGGAATGTCGGTAGTAGAGGAGGATCGCTTGGATCTGAGTCTACGAATACTCCAGAGAACATCCTCAGCTTAGATAGTCACAGTAGAGAGAGAATTGCGAATAATGGGCTCGTCAATATTAGGGTTAACATTTCCACGGAGGGTGAGATGACCCGAATTATTGTAAGGTTTTGAAACATTCGCAAAATGGGTGGCAAAGATATCGCAAATCTCACTCGCATCAGTGGAGTCGTAGCCACTAGCATCAGTCATGCCTACAGGAGGATGTTGATGAGATTTCCTGGTGCTATTGATGTAAGACCAGAAAGAGGCTGGCTGAGAACGAAGATTATGTTCAAGCGTCTGAACATAGTGCTGATGATCCTTTCGTTGTTGACACTTGGCATGACGTCGGGCACTAGCGTAAAGTTCGTAATCATTGGGATTTCCAGATTTCCGGTAGATTTTGTGCAAAGCGTTTTTGCGCCTGATAAGACTGATTAAGTTGGAGGAAAACCACTTCGGGAATTTAAGCTTAGAGAGGGAATTATGTTTTGTTTTCATGGGGATGTGCCGTCTAACAATATCGGTAAAATTTTTAACAAGGCAGTTTGCGGATTCTTCGGGATCATTACTGCTGAAAACGTCGTTCCAATCAAAAAGGGAGGTATCCTGGTACAGCTGAAAATAGTTCCCTTTGGAAAAATCCCAGCGTAGATTAGAGGGAGGGTTAGATGAGTGGACCAGATTTAATGAGGCAGAAATATGAAGAGCAGGATGATACCTGTCAACTGTCACCAGTGGGTCTTCCTCAGTCAGGACAGATGGACGTAGGTTAGAGATAACAAGATCAAGAATAGTTCCGGAAGAGTTAGTAAAGCCATTGTATTGCCGTACATCACAGGTTGTCAGCAGTTCATTAAGCAAAGATTGTTTAAGCACTGAATAATAATCTCCTAATGGAGTATTGATATTGAAGTCACCAACTAAGATGATATTCCCTTGAAAGTGTATTAGAAGTTCGAGAATTTCGTCAAAGACAGTACGGATGTCTTCTGCAGGAAGACTTGGCGGAAGGTAAATGCAGCCGATAAGAGTCCATCCATGATGACTGTCTCGAACCTTAATCCACACATTTTCAATTCTGGAGATATTGGAGTGAAGAGGAACGCAAGATAGGGAGCAACGAATAGCAATAGCGACCCCTCCCCCTCTATTGTCCGTGGGCCGATCGCATCTGAACACGCGATAACTGTCATCAAAAAATTCGGAACTGGGAAAATTTTCTTGTAGCCAGGTCTCAGTGAGTGCGATGACATCGTAATTCCTGGAAGATAAGTTTTGACGAAAAAGAGTGGATTTTGTTCTTAGACCATTACAGTTTTGGTAGTAAATTTTCATTAGTGGGTTGGTGAACGAACAGCAAAAGACTCCGATGCTGAGATTTTAGTGGCACTTAGTATTAAAGGAGGAGGAACATAGTTGATGACGTTGGTAGGAGTAGACTCGGAGTGCACAGCACCTGAATCTTGAGAAATATCTTCAATTGTCACGAATGATGTAGAGTAGGTCGCTTCAGAGCTGTCTACTGTATTTTGGGTTTTAGTAGTATGATAATCTCCTGTTGTGTTTTTTTTTTCATTTGGTGGCCCAGGGAGCAAAATAAGGTTAGGATTTAATCTTCCTCTAAATGGTAGGATTAATGCATTGGCTGGCCAGTTATTAGCAGTTTGAAATTCTTCAATTGCGCTTGTAGGAACAGAAAGATAAAAGGAGGTATAGTTCGGTGACTTCGTTTTAAGGCAGTAGCACACTACTTTCGAGGTGGAAAAGGAAGATATATGAGCTACTAACTGTTGGACTGTAGTGCCAGGATGCAACCTCGAGACGAATAATTTACGAAAGGTGGTTCGAGAACGGGAGAGAGGTGTTCGAGGTGTTCGAATAATTTCAATGGCTTTAAGGGTGGTGTTGACCCCCGTCCCCAGGAGAGGAGGAGGTAGTTTGGATTTCCTTAGCTGCTGCTGGGAGTGTATGTTTGAATCACCACTCTCATGGTTAGTGGTTGACTCGACAATTTTGTTCTGTGACACCGTCCCAGATTTGACAGCGCCGTTATAGGACATTGAAGAAGTATTGAGTCCTAGTTGCTCGATACCATAATGATTATATTTCGCGGCATTCTTCTTGACCCCCAGGGCAGGCATAGTAGAGGTGTCTTCGGTCGCTGTACAAGAAGAATTGACTTGCTGAGTTTGAGAACATGACATGAAAGTCTGGGCCATCCTATCAGTTATCAAGAGCTGAGAGTTTAGTTAGTGTTTGTCGGAGCTGTGTTGACTGATTTGTGAGTTGAGATTGCAGGCATTGATTACTGTGTTTCAGGGCACGAACTTCGGAAAATAGTTCATGATTTAGCTGCGTAAGATGGTTGAGCTTCGTGAGTATCGTACTCACGAGCTTTATACAGTCTTCTGAGTTAGACCAAGCTTCCTCTTCCCGCCCTTCACTTGCACGGAGAACAATATTATTGAAATCGGTATTTACATTACTAGGTGAGTCATCAGTTGTGTCTGTGTTGCAAATTGAGTTTTCCAATGTTAAGGTATTCGCATCATTTCGCTGATTGACAAGCAATGGATCACTAGACTGACTAGCAGGTGGACTAATTTTGCAGGTGTCACAGAAAAAAGTGTTGACCCCATTCACAAAAAGTTTTTGAGTTTCAGTTCTTTTAATTCCAAAGCAGTTACCATGAAAGAGGAATTGGCACCCAACACAAGTGAGTTTGTGCTGTTTACCATGGATACCATTTTTACATTTAGGGCATGGTTTTGAGAGAGGTGCCATGGCAGGTGCCTGGGGTTTTTAATCCGTAAGGATTTTGGCTGAGTTCCAGACTAGAAGAGGAATCCGTGAAGAGTTGGACTCGTGCTGGCTCAGTAGTGTTGACGAGTTTGAATAATAATAATAATAATAATAATAATAATAATAATAATAATAATAATAAACACACACCAGACATGAGCAGCACAATCAACACATTACAGAATATATGGACACATTAAAACAAAAGTTAGCTGCAAAAACACAACGTCTGAAGAGATACAAAACATGCACTCAGCGCAAACAGCAGAACAAGTTATTCGCAAACAATGAGAAGACATTCTATAAGCAGTTAAACAAAGATTATACACAGACACAAAACACTGGTCTGCCAACACAAACAGCACTCCAACATTATTGGTCGTCTCTTTGGTCTGTCTCAGTTGAACATAATAGGGAAGCTATCTGGATCAGGGAAGAGGAGCAATTAGCATCCACACTATCAAACATGCCTTATACTGACATAACAACAGATGAACTCTCACAAGTCATTAAACGTACTCACAATTGGAAGGCTCCAGGTGTAGATAGGATTCAGAACTTTTGGTATAAGCGCTTCACCTGTTTGCATCTGGCCCTTGCAAAACAGATTTCCAACACTTTGCAAACACCACAGACATTGCCACATTTCCTCACACAAGGAATAACATACATGGTACCAAAGTCACATAACACTACAGATCCCACACAATATAGACCTATCACATGCTTGCCTACACTTTACAAAATAATAACTGCCTGTATCGCAAACAAAATTTATACACACATAGACACAAACAACATTCTCACTGAGCAACAAAAGGGATGCCGTAGAAACCACATGGGTTGTAAGGAGCAACTCCTGATAGACAGTGTGGTCCTACGGCAAACTCACAATAAACATCGACACCTCCATGCAGCTTACATTGATTACAAAAAGGCCTTTGATAGTGTCCCACACTCATGGCTTTTATATACACTACGATTATATAAAATAAACCCTACACTTATCACTTTTTTAGAAAGTACAATGCTGCATTGGAGAACTACACTACACCTCACACTCAACAGTGAAACCATCACGACTGACAAAATACAGATAAACCGGGGCATCTTCCAGGGTGACTCACTGAGCCCACTCTGGTTTTGTCTTGCACTAAATGCACTTTCCAACAGATTGAATAGCACAACTTACGGCTACACCATTAAACATAATAAAAGCTGCCACTACACGCTCTCACACTTACTCTACATGGACGACATGAAAATCTACGCCTCCACACAAACACAATTGCACCAATTACTTGACATTACACAAACCTTTTCAAAAGACATACACATGCAGTTTGGGTTGGACAAATGCAAAACCATTCACATTGAAAATGGAGTCCTCAGGGAAGGGGGCTTCACATTAGATGAACCAGATCACATTGCTGCTATGGAAAATGACGAATTTTACAAATATCTAGGATTTAAGCAAGCCAAGCTTCTGGAGCACAAACACATAAAGAATACACTCACTAAACAATATCTTCATAGGCTAGAGACAATACTTAAAACGCACTTAAATTCCAGAAATTTAATCAAGGCCATCAATGCTTATGCCACGCCAATACTCTCCTACTCCTTTGGAGTCATACAGTGGACACACACAGATCTTGAGGGACTTGAAAGGAAACAACGTAAACTGCTTACAAAGCACAGAAAGCACCATCCACACGCAGCTATTGAAAGACTCACCCTGCCTCGTTCAGAGGGAGGCAGAGGTCTTATTGACATAACAGATCTACACCAGAAACAGACTCAGTCACTCAGAGAATTCTTTCACTCTAAACAACACACATCACCATTACACAAAGCAGTCTGCATGGCTGATACAAAATACACACCTCTGAATCTGAACAGCATGCAGAACACCCATAACATTCCTACAACATGCACTAAACTTCAATCATGGCTCGGAAAGCAACTCCACGGTAGACATCCTTCTGACCTCAACCAGCCACACGTCGACAAAAAAGCATCGAACTTTTGGTTGAGTGAAGGGAGTCTCTTTGGGGAAACTGAAGGAACCATGATTGCCATACAAGACCAGGTTATTAACACTAAAAGCTACAGAAAACATATTATCAAAGAATCGACTGACGGGTCTTGCAGGAAATGCCATATCGCAGAGGAAACCATCCAACACGTCATATCCAGTTGCAAAATACTCACGCAGACAGATTATTTACACAGACATAACCAGGTAGCCAACATCATACATCAACATCTAGCTAAGATACACAAGCTAAGGGACATTCACACTCCTTACTATAAATATATCCCCGACACTGTCTTAGAGAACACCACACATAAACTATATTTTGACAGAGCTATAATCACTGACAAAACTATCCCTCATAACAGACCAGACATTACACTAGTAGATAAGCGAAACAAAGTGACTTACATAATTGATATCTCCATCCCCAATACACACAATTTACAAAAGACATACACTGACAAAATCACTAAATATACGGATCTTGCACACGAAATAAAACGCCTTTGGGGAGTTAACAGAGTACACATTGTTCCTATCATTCTTTCTGCCACTGGGGTTATTCCACACTCGCTACACAAAAGCCTGTCAACACTAAATTTAAACCCACACTTATACAAAACCTTACAGAAAGCCACAATTCTAAACACATGTCACATAGTAAGGAAATTCCTACACTCAAACATCAATACTCCCACAAGTGGATAACTTTCCCTCCGTCGCATTTGAGTCCCTTGGGCTTTGGCCCTCTTTTGGGTCCGCCTCTGGGATTGGCTTCCGGACTTGATCCGAGTTTGGTTTCCCCAAACAATGACAATAATAATAATAATGTGAATAATAATAATAATAATAAATGAAGTTAAAAAAAAAGTTTTAAACAGAAAGAATGGGGAGAATCCTAGAATAATAGTAAAAGTATATAATACTACCACTATTACTACTACTACTATTACTAACAATAATATTAATAATATGAATAATAATAGATAAATGAAATTAAAAAAAAAAAATTAAGACAGAAAGAATGGGAAGGTGGCGAGGGTATTCTATTCTCTAGGATAACATAAAAAGAAAAATAATAATAATATATGGAATATAGGGTAACAGGACGGGGGAAAAAAAGAGACAGAATTAGGGGAGAGTCAATTAGAAGAGAGAGAAAAAAGCCAAAGACAGCAAAGGTCAAATAGGTATAAAAAAGTAACAGATACAAAGTATGCAAGCCACAGAGGAAGGATCAAAGGGAGGGGTACCCAAGGGGAAAGGGGTAAAGGAAACTGGCACCAGAGTGTGAAGACGAAGCAGGGGAATCTGTAGCGGATGTTAGGAGGAGATACAAGGTAGAAGAGCCAGTGGCATTGAGAGGAGGTGAGGGGGAGGAAGTGCAGAGGCAAATGGAAAAGGCAAGTTGAACTAGTTGTAAATTTAAAACAAGGAGAAAAAAAATAAAATAAGAATAAAGAAATAAAACGAAAAACTGACTTTATAGTTAAAATTAGTGACAGTGGAAAAGGCTACTGATAAAGTACATAACAAAGTACGTATAGGTATAGAGATAAAAAATCAGTGATTTGTATAGAGATAAAAATCAGCACGCTTGAATCAGAGCAACTAATACTAATAAATAAATAAATAAATATATAAAATGAGAAAGATTGACGACAGAGAGAGGTTATCGAGAGAGATAGAGTAAAATCATAACATTAAATTAATAAATAGTAATAATACGGAAACTATCATAGTTATAGAAAAGGTAAGGACGACCTGCACTCGGTCCACTCGTTGGACGTGGGATTACTGCTTGGCTTGGCTGATAATAATAATAATAAACAGTTTTGAAATGTAAAATGAAATAAAATTTTTCATTAATAGTTTTCAATGATCAATGGAGATTCCTGTTAGCACCAGTTCATCCTCTATAATGTTGTCATGTAAGCATTCACAATCACCTATTACTGTATTATCATCAACAACAAAAGTTTCATCTCTTTCCAAAACGTTTTCGTAATATGTTAAAGTTTTAATGTTTCTCCAACTGTCACCAAAGTGCTTACTTAAGAGCTTATCAACATCATTCAGTTTTTCTGTTTTAACAGGAACACCAACAGGAATCTCCTTTGGTACAAAATTTTCAAATGTGTTTTTTTGCTTTTAATGGAGACTTCTCCTGTCCAGTCTTAAAGTTATAGGCTAATTCTCCACGAAAAAAATGTTTCCACGACGTGATTTTGTTATTATTATTTTGCTGTACTGAGATATTTTGAAGTGAAGTTGTCCAGCAGTTTTTATGACGTCTTTTGCTGCAGAACGCCAATCCAAAGCTTTCCAGTCATGTCCCGTTATTTTAACTTTTCCAAATTTTGCAAAAACATTGTGGTACTCAGAGGGTTGTAGAATCGTTTTTTTTTCTTTTTAGTTGGTTTTCAATGAAACCAAAAGCTCTGTCTGATGGCAGAAAAGAGTGTCCAGTGACTGGAAATACTTGCTCAATATTTGTTAGTGCAGATGGAGCATGAGCATGAAGCCAACTTCTACACATTGCTGAGATGTTGATATTTTTATTTTGCCCAGGACATCCATCTGTTACAAGGCGGAGACTTGTGTAGTTTTCAAGTTGTAGACTTTGCAACTCATTAAAAATTACTGATGCTATTTCGTTGGATGATTTTTGTCCTTCATCTTCAGTCCATGTGTAAATTGACACATTTTCATCATTTACGGCATCTGTAGAAAGACCTTTAACAACTGATAAGTTATAGCAATAAAGTTGTCTAGAATAATAAGCTGATTGGTCACTGACTTTAGGTAAAACTAAGTTTTTCTGACAATCATAGGATAGAACATGACAAGTTTCAGGTTTTGATTTTAAATGCTCAAAAAAACTACTTGCCTTCTTTTGGTGAACTGCTTTCATTATTTTGTAATTATCCAATTTTTCTGAATCTTGCTCAGTGTTGATTTTCAAATCCAACTACAGTCATGTGCTGCATTCATCAACAGCAGGAGCTTTAAATCCAATGTTGAAATGGCCATTAAAAATACGATAAAAATAACTTTTTTTGACTTTTAAATCCTCAACAGACTCAATTTCTTTTTCTTCATTGTAAATCTTCCACAATTTAGCAATAGTAAGCTCAGATGACAAGTAGATATGTTCACTTTTACCTTGGGTGGCAGAAGTTCGCTCTTTGCTTGTGCTGGTACTGTCATGCTTCACAGCCGCATTCGATATCAAGTTATTTACTTGAATATTTAATTAATTTTCGCATTCAAATAAAAAAATATTAAAAGAAAAACTTTTAAGCACACACTTTTTCTTTAAAAAGTGCACTGAAAAGTAAAAAAAATAATTAAAAAAGGTAAAAGTGTGGCAGCGCGTTTAATATGAAGTTATAAAACAAAATGAAAATGCTACACAATAAAATATACACATATGCCCCTTTTTAAAAGGAAAAGTCAAATTAGCATGGGGGAAATATAAGAAACCTGAGGATTGCTAATAATAGAATAGTGGTAGAAAGAGCAAATGGGCGAACTAAAACTTTTTAAATACCAGATCCTGTAATTCTTTTATCACTCAAACTATATTTCTTTACACACATATTTCGTGTATATTGCCTTTTATCAAATTTTGTTAGACCTTTGTAAATAAAACATGCATACAAAAACTAAATGGTCTTTACTTCTTGCAACTTCAGGCATAAAATATCCTACGAAAAGTCAGTTAACTTTGATATTCAGTATTTCGCACATTTCCTGACTGTCTACAGCTCTGTAGTTTTCTCCAGTGTCGTCTTCTCGTTTCAATCGTTTTTCGTTTATTCGTAAAAAAATTTATAATTTAGGTTTAATATATAAAGAGTTTTCTGTATCTCGCGAAAATGTTAAAAATGTAGGAACAATGCTGGCTAGTCAGGAACAATAGTCTCTACAAGGATGTCACAATCAACATCTTTGCTCGCATTGATGATCAAATTAAGAAAAATTATACACTTTTATTTAACTTGACTTATATGTGTGCTATGCGCACATTTTATAATCATTAATTCGTTTACTTCCCGTTGTTCAAACAATTCCAAATCTGGCACACCGATTCATTACCGGTGATAATACAAACCAATAAAAAAAAATTTCGAAATTCGAATTCTTAAAGAGGATTAAAACTGATGAGCATTTCTTGAGATTTCCAAGATTTTTTGATTTTGTTCTTATCATATAAAGCCATGTTCTTTATAAAAAAAAATATAATAAAATAAACCATATAAAAAAGCTTGGATACACAAAAAATTGTATAAAAAAGTAAAAATTATAATTAAAAATAAATCTGATAGGTGGAATGGTATATTCGCACAAGCCTCCCAACTGGCCATGTAAAGGTAAAAATATTTATTTAGAATTTATTTTCTCTTTTTTTCTGGTGGGGGAGGGGAGGCTGTGGGTCCTTAAAATCTTAACTCCAAAATAGCTCATCACAGCTAAACAATATTTTTACAAAAAACATTCGTCGCAGTGAGTGGAGTTCGTATATGTCATGTTTATAGACTTCAGTTGCTCGAATAAATGTTATAGCCATTTCTTTATTTTTAAAAAAGATTAATATCTTTGAAAAGGCTTAACCCAACTCCATAAGAAATACGTCAAGACAATTATTGTGACCTTGATATATGTATTAATAATACTTTTTCTGTTAGGGGAAGGGACCTCTGGAGGAGGAAATCCAATAGCTGATCAAATAATTTATTTACAAAAAATAAAATAAAATTAATCTCTGTGAGAAGAATCTATTGATTTGGTTGGCTTATATGAATGATTTAGACGTTTCTTCATTTGTAAAAAAAAAACAAAAAAACATTAATAATTCTAAAAAAGTTTAACCAATTGTAATAATTCATGATTTATAAAACGTATGTCAAGGCATAGTATAAGTATGTGTTAACTCTATTTGGTTTTGCTATCTGCCGTTTCAGAGGAGTTGGCTGCACAAAATTGGTCACATACGCACATATGTAGAGACGGAGTCATGCCATTTGAAATCCAATTCCGTTAAAAAAAACTGAGTCAGGGAAACAAACACAAGGCCTTCACTTTTAATGAGTAGCAGGCCAAAAAAAAAAAAAAGTTAAAAGAGTGGCGGCGCGTTTAATATCAAATATTAAAACAAAACTACTACATAATAAAATAAATGCGCCAGTTTACTTTTACCTTTTTAAATTATATTTTTTACTTTTTAATGCACTTTCTAAGGTAAAAGCGCGTGCTTAAAAAGTTTTCTTTATGTTTTATTTTATTGAGCGATCAAAACATTGAAAGTTTTCATAATGTATTCTCATATATTCATATAATTGCTGAAACGAAATATTTGGTAGTTCCTTTATCAATTCATCAGTTAAGCGTAAGAATTTATTTCTGACAGATGTTGAATATTTGCGAAACATGGTCCTGGAGGGGAGGGCATTTGTCATCTCCTCCTTGGACGGGTTGGAGCTTACTAATTTCTTCAAAAACACCATGTTCGTCGATCTGGAGCGCATCTTTCGTATGATTTAGTGTTTTTAAAATACTTAGGACTTCATTCTTTTTTTAATCTAGCTATATTTTTGTATGCATGATGATTGCTTGCTTTGCTTACACCATAGATTACTTATTACCAGCGCATTCACCGAAGGACCGGAAGTTCTCTTGCCACCCAGCGCATGACAACACAACCTCTACCAACGCCTCCTAAAGATAAGGCCTGAGCCCGAAAACGTCTGACATTGTTACATCATCATCGAAGATACGTTTAATCGCATTTCAGGGCTTATTATTGGTAGTAATGCGATTAAACGTATCTTCGGATGATGTAACAATGCATGACGTTTTCGCGCTCAGGCCTTATCTTTAGGAGGCGTTGCCTCTACTCAAAGCCTGAGCGTGAAAACGTCATACAGTGTTACATCATATACGGTAGGGTATTGTTAATCATATTTCAACCAATAATAAGCCTGAAATTGTCCCTACCGTAGGTGATGTAACAATGTAAGCTTTTTCCGTGAGCAGGCTTTCTCTCTAAGCGGTATTGACCAGGGGCGAGTTTTTGGACATTTGACAGCGATGTAATTAATAGCGAAGTGACACCATCTTCATTGTTAAAGGATAATTTTATATGACGCGCAATTTTGACGTATGAGCGTTGCTTATTAAACCGCGATCTCATGTCCAAAAACTCGGCCCAGGGGCGACCGTGACCTGCGGTAGAGATTTTTCATTGAAACTGAAAATGAAGGTAAAGTTTCTGTCTATCGAAAGGGCGGCGCTGCAGGCGTTTTTGGGCCGATTGTACATGCAGCGCCACTTTTTAATAGAGTTCCCGCCCTATTGGGAGCTAGAAACTTTAGCTTCATTTTAACAATGGAGCTCGATGACAATAGGCGCATTCGTTTATTCGTTTAATGTGATTTTTTTGCACTGAGTGCGCGCACTAGCCGTTCGAAGTAGCTCTCGTGCGGGCCTTGAGAGGTGTTCGGAGATTCCCGTGTACTTCGTTCTCGTGCGCTTCGTGCAGTCCGTGCGCGAGCTAATCGCACGAAGGTAGAAGCATGGTCGTTTCGTGCGTTTTACAATTGCAAATGGCGGCCTCCAATCCAGCAAAGCTCCAGCTTTCGATCCAAAAATGATGGTCGAAATTTTGCTTTCAATTGGATGAAGACGGTTTATACAGATTAAAAAATAATTCAAAAGTAGAAAAGACTTTAAAAATTTGAAATTTAGACTCTTGGGGTGATTAAAAAGGCATCGCCATGTTGTTGGTTTGGCTCAAAACGCACGGACCATTTGGTGAAAGATCGTGCACAGACACAGAAACTGCACTTGACGCACTAAACGGTAATTGCACGGGGCACACTATCGACTTCATCATCGTGCAATTCGTACGAATAAACGAATACGCCTCATGTATATCTATAGACCGTGGTTTCTATGTTGCGTCAACAAGGGCTGATATTAAATGCTTGCTTTAAGGAGGCTTTAAAGGACAACTCTACGGCCATATAAAACTTTACTTAAATCGAAATTCTAACCTATTAATAACATCGTGGGATATTTAAAAAATTTTAATTCGAAATGTAATGAATAAGACAATAGGCATTCATCTTGGGTGAGGCCGTGACGTAGTTGGAGTCAAACGTAGAATAACAATGTAATCCGAATAACAATGTAGACCGAAAAACAATGTAATTTTCATTGTTTCCATCTTGGATTTTAACAATCAGTATTTTTTTCATTTGTTGAAAACAATGAAGGCTGGATTGTTGGTCAGGTGATTTTTTCGCGTCAGGGCCTTTCTTACTATGGACAGGTGACTTTTTCGCGTTTGGGCCTGTCTTTTTCGTTGGCCTCCTTTGACTCAATCTACGTCACTTCCGGAAGAAAATGGCCAGCGGAAGGGGAGGGGCAAAGCGCCGTTTTTCACTTTTCAAAGCAGTTTCTTATATTGAAATTTTGGACCAAATTTAAAAATTTCAACGGGAATGTATTATATTTATATCAAAGAATGATATTCTGTAAAAAAATTGTAATCGATTTTTTGCGTAGAGTTGTCCTTTAAGTTTTAAGGGGATTGATAATAATAAGGACGGCTCAAGAGGAAGATCACAGTCTACATGAAACTAGAGGCAAGGCAGGCAGGCTTACAGCCTGTGAAATTTATGTTGTGAGGATTATAGGTATTCTTGGAAGAAATGGATGCATTCAAATAACTGCCTTTGAGAATCATTCGATTATATATTGGTTTGTCTTAACTAATTCATTACCTCTTTTCTGGAACTCAATGTCGTTCATCCATGCCGCCACCTTCCCACCACCGAGTTTTTAGTCAGGTCGTCGACAAATGCCCTCAATTTCAACCAAAGACTGTCGCGACGATGTCGGGTCTGTGCATCGAAGTTTTGTATGGAACAAGCTGCTCTGTTATTTCAGTCCAATTTGGATTGCATATAAATGTGATGAAAAGATCTGGTTTTTACTATGGCCATTGCATCCTGGTAGTTTTGCTGCAATGCGCGTTTGCTCCCGGTAAATGGCGTAGGTAGAACAAGAAACCTTTCTTGCTCTCATATTAAAGTTATCAGCCTGATTGTGGACGAAATCCATTAAGCCAAGTGGTAAGCCTCCACTCTCAAAGTCTTCTGATTTTCTTTCACCCATTGTAGCCGGTCTCCTTAAAACGCATGCACAATATACATCGCGTGCAACACCGGATTAAACAGTCCTGGCCTTTCGTACAGCTTGTAGGAGTAGAAGGCTAGCATGCTGACTTTCGTCGTTTCAGTGCTCCTGATTTTTTTCTTCCAGCCTTCTTCTCCATGAGGAAACAGTAACGGGTAAGTCACTGGATCACAGTTCGGACTCAAAATCGACATATTGTGATGCTCTAGTAATTCGTTCATCACATTTTTCTTCAGTTGTTGTTATTTTGTAATAAAATGATAAACCCTTTACCTCAGTTTTTTTTTTGACATTTAGCCATGAAAGTTTTGTTATATTTTAGTTTTGATGATATATAATTTAGTTTTTTTTTTTATTATCCTAGCCCGGGCAATATTGTTAATAAGTTTTTTTTTTATAGAAAATTTCAATACTTCTTTCCTAGCTACTTGTCACTTAAAAATGTTATTATATATTTATTTTTTGTAGATATATTCTGGGCGATTTTCGTAAGATTTTAATTAGCAATATTAATTAATAATGTGTACACATTTAGCTATAGCAATTTTCTCGTGAACAATTAAAATATATTCATTTAGCCATTTTTTTTGGCAATTTGCTTGATCAGGAATCTGGTTAATTTTCTTTTTGGCACTTCTGATGCCAATATTAGTATCTGTGATGTCTATATTAAGGATCCTCTGAATTTTTGAGTTGGTATAAATAAGATAAAATTTTGTACAATTTTATTTTGATGTCTTAATTTAAGATCGCCAACAATGTTTTATAACATATCAATTGTTGTCATACATTTAAAAGATGTTCTCTGATTTACATAGTCAAGCTCTGAAGTGTGCCCTTCAATTGTTGCCGCGTGCTAGCCGTGTGCTTCTTGACTGTTGCCACAAGAGCATAAAAGCTTCAACATGCCAAAATTTCTTCACTACTTTTCCGGTTTTCCATTAGTAAAGATGATCCAATAAGGCTCCGTCATCATCCATAACCATTACAGTTTCTGACTTCAACTTTTCTTCTGGTTTCCTGAATTGATTTTCAAGGATTATGTCTTAGCTACCTCAAGTTCATTAATATCCGGATATATAAGCCCATTTTCATTTTCATTTGGTCCTCTTCTGTTGAAATGGACACTTACTTCAATAGACAGTGATGCAGATTTGTCTGAATTTTCCAGTCTATCTCTTCTCCGGAAGCCATCATCATATTCTGTTCAACATGTAATTTAAACAGTGCCTTTGCTAACCATGCCTGTTGGGACTTAAAATTAAACTTTTAATTAGGACTTTTAACCTTTTCAAAATTTTTTTCCTATTTAATGTAATTTTACTTTCTTATCTTCAGTCTTGGCCCATTATGTAATTTAAATTTCTTTTTACATTTTTAAGGGATTTTTTTTTTTATTAAATTTTGGTTCCTAATATCTCTCTAATGGTTTAAACTGGAGTAGTCAAAATATTCTTTTTTTTACATTTGTCCTTACATATTTCTTAAGTAAAGTGTAAGGCTTTATTGTTTTTTTTATTATGGATTTTCTTTTTCACATTTTAAAAGACTGTAAGTGAATCAAGCAATTTTATCTTATTTGCTGTCTTGTATTTTGTACAAGCATTCAACAGTTTTGATTCAATTGAGTGAAAATGTTTTCTTCCATTTGTGATTGCCACACAAGTGTTTTGAAGCCTGCTAATATTTATTTTGTGCATTATTACTGCATAATCTTTTGGCTTTTATTTTCTCTAGCAACATTCTTTTAGTTGCTACTTGCTACTGATATTCTTGATTCACATACAACTATTGTTTTCCTTTGTCATGGTTATTGGGGAATTTAAATATGTAATCGAAGAAATCTTTTAAGAATTCTTTTCTTAATGTTATTAAATATATATATTTTCAACTTTTCTGCTAAGTCTATCTGTCTTCTCACTTTATTTTTGGCGAGCAAGTAATATCGGAGTCTTATTGATATAAGTTAATTTTTTAAAAGTAAATTTTAATAACACAACGCAATGTCTAGTCTAAATGATATTTAGATTAAATTTTAATTCCACTATACAAGTTTTTTTTAAATTTAAACCTCACTAAGGTTGTGGGAGTAGTTTAACTGCGAGATAATAGTAATTTTGAGAAATTAATGCTTTCTTAGAGCTTTTTGTGGACATCTTAAGAATTTTAACCGATTTTTCTCTTTTCCTAAAGATTTAATCAATATTAAAGATAGCATAAAATCCAAAAGTAACTTTAAATCAATACAAACGTAACAATATGTTGTCAGTAGTTCCCCGTGCTTGGATAGATGCATAAATCTCGCTCAAATGGTGGTTGGTTCTCCATCGTCAGCTTCAAATGCTGCCGCTACCTCATTGACAGTTGGTAAATTATATCTTCTGGGATCGTTATGTATTATCGACATTTGAATGTTTCCTGTGGTAAGGGTTGATGTTTATGATATTCCTGTGAAATGTATGTTTTGAGGATCAGAAACAAATACGTTGAAAGTTCGAAGGCAAAAACTCATGCGCCGGCATATCCAATACTGTCGAGTTATAAACAAAATAGAATTGGTAGAGCCACAAAGGCATTGATATGACCATTAGAGTAGGCTTACTTTAATCTTACTCACAAAACAAAAATGCTATGTAGCGTATTCTACATTAGAGTATCATTTCATTTACCTTGGAAACACACTGTCATATCAATGAATTATGACCAGAACCCCTTCATGGCGCATGCATGGTTCGCCCCAACAACGATTACACATTGCAAAATCTGCATAACAGGCTGAGAAAGCTTTACAGCTGGTGCATCAAACGGCAGGTGCACGAGCCTCAAGATGGGTAAACGTCCGGATTTAACGGAAATCCAAAAAGGGATGATAATAGGCTATCGCAGCAAGGGTAGTACCATCTCCGAAATGGCGTGATTTGTGAACTGTTCACGGTCCGCTATAGAGAAGGTGTACAAAGAGTGGACAGCAGGGACAGAAATCGCGTCCCAACGCCATCACTGTAAAGGGTCACGAGCCATCGACCAACGGGGTGAGTGGCGCCTACGAAGACTCGTAAAAGGTGACGGGAGAGCCAGAGTCCATCAACTTACTACCAGATTCAACAGTGGTGCCAACAGACGTGTATCTGACATTACCGTTGAACACACCCTCCTACAGATGGGCCTGAACAGTCGATGGATGGTTGCTGCACCTATGTTGACCAGGGGTCATCGTCAACGACGCCTAGACTTTGCACGTGAGCACCGCCAATGGACCACAGCCGAGTGGGCTAAGGTCGCATTCTCCGATGAGTCAAGGTTTTTGCTCCATAAGATTGACAGGCGATGGAGAGTGCTCGTGAACGTCATGAAAAGAGACTGCAGGAGACTATTATGGGACAGAAACAGGTGGTGGGGGTATTGTGCATGTGTGGGGGATCTTCTGTTGGGAGCTGGTAGGTCCACTGATTCGTCTAGAGGGCAATTTAAATGCCTGTGGCTATCTGTCAATCGTAGCGGACCAGGTGCACCGGCACATGCTCACAATGTTCCCCCAATGTGATGGTGTGTTCCAGCAGGACAATGCACCCTGCCACAAGGCACGTCTCCTTCTGGACTGGTTCGAGGAACACTCTACTGACTTTCGAGTGCTCCTTGGCCCGCTAATTCTCCAGACCTCAATCCAATCGAACATCTGTGGGAGCACCTTGATCGCCATGTACGACAGCTGGACGCTATGACTCTCGAAGCTCTGTGGACAGCGCTTCAAGCGGAATGTATGTGTCTAACATGGACGCAAGAAGCCATACCATCGGACACATATCGCGCACTTCTTGCATCGTGTAACACGATGCCTAGCAGCAGTTATAGCGGCGAAGGGTGGCTACTCCCATTACTAAGTGGGTGGTCATAATTCAGTGATATGACAGTGTATACGTCAATGTTAATGTCAAATAGAATCTTGCTAATCTATATATAAATACGGCAACACATTTTTTGTTATGCCCTTTTACCTGTGTTAACGTGGACGAATACGGATGAAACTTATATGGTTAGAAATTTCCTGTGCTCTAGATGTGCACAATATATTTTGTTTGCGTATTTGTTCACGTTAACACAGGTAAAAGGCGTTTCAAAAAAAGTAGCATTAAGGAACAGGTTGTGCACCATATTTGTCAACGCATGTAGCATTGCCTTTTTTATTGCTTTTTTTTAAATAATAAATATCAAATTAACTCAAATCATTGTTTATGTTCATTTGAAAGAATTTTAATTGTTGTGTTGTTGATGTTAATTTGGAAGCACAGTCTATAGATATTCATGGTCATCGAGCTCCATTGTTAAAATGAAGCTAAAGTTTCTAACTCTCGGTAAGGCGGGAACTCTATTGAAAAGTGGCGCTGCATGTACAATCGGCCCAACTGCGCCTGCATGAAAAATTCTATCGCAGATCACGGTCGGCCTTGGTGTGATCTATGCAGCACCTGGCGCGATCTGTTTTCCTTAGCTTCTGGAAACAATGGAAAATGGCGGAAGCTCGATGACCATGAATATCTATAGAACGTGTTTGAAAGCATTAGAAAACCGTATAACAAGTACTCTGCAGCTTTTGAAAGTCAACGAACTGATTTTAGAACCTGAAGGTCTCGAAGTATAATATAGTACTTTTAATGTAACTATACATTACTCCAGAGAAACAACTGCTTAAAAAATTGTTATTAACCAACTATTCAAAATATTTCTATAATTAGTAAGTAAGCATTTTATGCATTTTTCGTCGTTTTCTAAGCTATTTTAAGGTTTTTTCATACACTTTGAAAGTAATATTTTTAGTTACAAATAAAATAAATACCAATTTTGAATTTTTTGATTTTTATTTACTTTTAAAAAATTTTGTTAACACTCTTTCTATAGTAACAAAAAAGTTATCGATTTTTGGTCCGAAACAGACCTAAATTTTCTGCAGTGGGGGGGGGGGGGGGGGGGGGAGAAACGCAGAGATAGAGCTTAAATATAAATATTCTATTTAGATAATAATTAGATAGATATATTAAAACATACCTTCAGATTGCTTTAAATATTAATCCGAGAAATCTTCAATGTTATCATTGCGGTGAAATTAATCGGGAGTGTCAGAAATGTCGTGCAAAGCATTTTGGATATCTATTTTTCATTCTTCAAAGTTTATTAAAAAGCAAGATTGAGGCGAGAACAATTACACATATATTTTCTTTTCTCAGAAATGTGATCGAATTTCGATATTGGGGGATCCTAGTCTATATATAAATACGGGAACGCATTTTTTGTAACACTTTTACCTGTGTTAACGTGGACAAAATTACATTATTCCATAGAAACAGCTGCTTAAAAATTGTAATTAACCAACTATTCAAAATATTTCTGTAATATGTAGGTAAGCATTTAATGTATTTTTCATCGTTTTCTAAGCTATTTTCATACACTTTGAAAGTAATATTTTTAGTTAAAAATAAAATAAATACCAATTTTGAAGTTTTTGATTTTTATTTATTTTTTAAAAATTTTGTATTACGATAAATTCTAATAAAGAAGCAATTCACTGGAAGCGTCATATACTACTCTATGTTTGTGCAAAATTTTAACACTCCTACTTTAGTAACAAAAAGTTATCGATTTTTGATGCTAAACAGACCTTAATTTTCCACAGTGGGACGGGGGTAGAGACGCAGAGATAGGGAGGGACAATTTAGCGTAAATATAAATATTTTGATAATAATTCGATAAATATGCTACTCATTCATTTAATGTATTCACTATCTTGGCTTAAACTTCGTCGACAACGCACCCACTTTTGATACACAGTCTTGCTTATAGCCTGATAAAGTAGCATATTTCGGGTTATAAAAGATACCTTTAGATGTGCTTTAAATATTATTCTGAGAAATTTTCAAAGTTATCTTTGCGATGAAATGAATCGGCAGTGTCAGAAATGTCATGCAAAGCATTTTGGATATGTGGGGTCCGGGGTTTTAACCAACATATGTAATGAGTTATGAGGAGCTTACATCACTACTCGGCCAAACCAACACATCCTTCTCTCCCTATAAAAGTAATGAATTTCAGTCGTGGTCTGCTTAGGGATCAGGATAAACTTCTCCGCAGGGCCGTGCTTAGAGAGTAAATGGAAGGGAGCGTAGATTATCCATATTTTAATAAATTTAACGATTTCCAGATAATTAAAATATTTACTCGTTCCCATCTAATATACTAATTCTCTTAACCGTCGGTCCGTCCGAGGCCATCAAAGAAAATTACAACAATCCGTCCGAAGCAGGAATTGTTGTGGAAGACGATACTCCGTCATTATTATTTAATTAAATAAATAAACTGAAAAAAAATAATAATAATTGACCTTTATCCTCGGTATTGTGATTGGTTGCCACTAAACGTCACTGATTTTTTTACAAAATGCAAATGGCGGATACTGGACGTGTTAACGGCATTTGTTGACTGTATCGTAAGTGAAAGTTTTAATTGTTGTTGTTCAAAATTTTTATTGCTATGGTTAAATATTGTTGTATTCCCAATTGTCAGAGTGAGGAGAAAGAAATAAACATCATTAGAAAATAATTTTATAGGTAATTTGGAAATGACTATGAAATTAAAATTATGAAAGGTTATCAGTAAACATTTAAATCATTATATTTTTGCAAATTTCAGGTTAATAATGTATGTTAAATTAAAAGATAATAATAAAAATCTTTAAAGTAGTAAAAACCTATGGAAAATGTAAAAAATGAATTTTACTCAAATCACAAATGCTTACGACACGACCAAGGGACGCCATTTTTTATGTGGTCACGTGGGTAGTCAAGGCTACGGAGGCTAAGAAAATGTGTGAGAACGAGAGTTTATGATAAAGGTCAATTCTCTTGGTCTGTCCAAAGCCAAGGATTGTTGTATGGTAAGATAATACTCTTCAGGGCTGTATATTTTGAACGGGAATAGATGGCCAGTTGAAATTTTCACAGAGTATGTGTTATAAATGGCGGATTGTCTAACAAATAATAAAAAATGTAAAGAGTTTTTTTGTTTCATTTTTTTTGGTTTTTTTTGGTTGTTTTTTTTTTTGTTCTATCGTAAAAACGGTTATACATACAAGCGTCAAACTTCACATGATTGTAGTTCAAACTCTAAAGTATTACAACAAATAATGAAAAACTGGCCAAGTGAGATTGGACTTGCGCAATGCCAAACATAAAATCTTTTTTCAGGTGATCTGTTAATTTAATATTTGAAAACTTTTTTGTTCAAAGCGCTTATTTTATAAATTTCGACACTTAAACTATATAGATTATATGTCTATTAAAGCCGAAATCGAGAACACAGTGCCACACCCTCGAGAACTCGCACTAGCCCAATTTATTTTATATGCAGATGAACAGTAGCCTATTTTGTTGCAGAATATAAGCTTTGAACACCATTGATGGCCCACTTTCATTTCTTTACCATTCAACCTGTACGGTTGACACCCGTCATGCGACGGGTGGAATTTCTAGTTTATAAATATAAATTCCCTTGTTAAATGAATTCGACTAGAGGAGAAACAGTTAAACATCTAAATAAAATTTACTATAAATCTGAATAAAAATATGCAATCATATATGTGTTAACTTTAAATATTAATTCATTAAATACAATGGATTGTTGGTTCAAGTTTTTGGAAATTGAGTGGAAACAGGAGATTACCGTTCCGTCGAAGGATAAGTGACTGGTCATCTTCGGCGTTAATGGCGTTGGCGTCGCTTAGGTGGTTCTTCTTTTCGAGCTACACCCAAACACTTCACACAAAAATTATTAATAATATTTTATTCAATATTCATGGGAAACTGAATATACGAAGTTTGTTCAAAAAATACGTAGACTGACGTTATAAAACAAAATATACTTTATTCAGAAGTTACACATCTGGGTCCCCTTCAAAGTACTCTCCTCCCCGACGCACACACTTATCCCAACGGTGTTTCCACTTTTGGAAACAGTCCTGGAACGCTTCTTTTGTGATGTCCTTCAGCGCCTTCGTCGCATTTGCCTTTATGTCGGGAATCGTCTCAAATCTCCTTCCTTTCAAAGGTCTTTTGAGTTTGGGAAACAAGAAGAAGTCACAAGGAGCGAGGTCAGGTGAGTAGGGTGGGTGAGGAAGAACAGTGATCGAGTGTTTGGCCAAAAACTCTCGAGTTCTGAGGGCTGAAGCGTTGTCGTGATGAAACAACCAGTCACCACTCGTCCACATTTCTGGCCTTTTCCGCCGGATAGCATCCCGCAGACGTTTGAGAACTTCGATGTAGTAAATCTGGTTCTCTGTGGAGCCTTCTAAAATTCCACCAAATTCTAAAAATCCGCCAAACGAAAAAAACACACTTCACAAACAACCGCGTAGCTAATCAACCAATACTGATATTTGCAATCAAAAAACTGCCTTGTAATCAGCGGATCTGTCAGAAGATGGCGACACCAAGCGATTTTGATTGGGACCAACAGGGCCCGCGCAATTCAAACAGTCTACGTATTTTTTGAACAGACCTCGTATACATGGACTCATAATAATATAGGGCAAAAGTGATTGCCTCAACCTCCACTAAAATAACTTCATTAATTCATCAGTTCTTTAGGCATGGTTAACTCTTTTCCGTACACCTCAGCTTTGAATTTGGCTCGCTGCATATACAGGGTGAATACAAAAGTCTGAACCCCCCTTTTATTTTTTGAACCGAATCACTGGAGGATCTGGAGCCTGCCTTACTGGAGGATCTGGTTCAACGAATCCAGGAAGAGTGTCGAGGAGTGACACCAGCCATGCTTGCCGATGTTTTGGCGTCAGTTAGGTTCCGTGCCAAATTGTGTTATAGTGCCCACGGTCGTCACATCGAGCATTTTGTTGATTAACTTTTTTTTAAAACTGTTTGAAGTAACTTGTTTGTCAGTGTGACTGTTTGTAAGCTACAAACAGTTCACCACGTGTTTGTGGGTGATTGGTTGGTCCGATTTGGAAGATTTTTTTGTTTTGTTTGTTTTTTTATGCTGAACAAGTTTGCAAATGGGTTTTTTTCTCTATCCCTTACGGTTTTTGAGATAAATTTTGAATGTGTCCTAATTTGCATATTTGGGATGATGAAAAGTGCACCATGGGATAGGCCACCCACAATATATTGGATTCCTATTCATTGGATTCATCAAAATTGACATATTTACTTCGGTTCAAAAAATAAAAGGGGGGTTCAGACTTTTGTATTCACCCTGTAGAAAACCTCCTCCGTTTATTTGGCTCTTGCAAACCTCTACGATCATCTGCTTCATACCAGCATTTATGTTCATCTGCTTCGTACCAGCATGTACGTCCATCTGCTTCGTTCCTCACTTCTAGGTGAACAAACTTGTTTTCAAAATTTTGGTGATTTGATTGTTTCTCATTGGTTAGAAGTGCTGTAAACTCTTCCAAGCGCATAATTATCACGTGTTCGGCTTATTTTTCAACAGGTACGCTTCAGTTCCTGAGCAAGATAAGAAATTGTATCAACTCTACACTTGCATGGCTCTTCTTCCACATAGTTTGATCTTGTAATTAATGCCGATTTCCTGTGTTAACGATATTGAAACTCAATGTTTTAACATGATTCTAATTTCATAGTCTCTTCTATTAAAATTTATAATAATTTCTTAGAAAACTTATTGTATTTTTAAGTCCCAATAATGTGTAAATTCTCGTAGCAGGATTACACAAAACTTTTAAAAAACGATTGGTAGTCATTTTCTTCTGAGGTTCAAACATTAATTATGTTAAGTCGGAAAATTAATTTATAAAGTGTGGCAGCTCCCACAGATATTTATTGTGTTATCTATTTTTCTTTCTTCAAAGTTTATTATAGCTGCCGCCACATAAGTTGAACGACAGGATGACGTCATTTCTAACGCCAGCCAATAGACGTTAACGCTTTCGTTTAGCTATTCCATAAAACATCCGCTTTCGTTTTCGAAACATTGTTTTCGTATTTATATTTTGTTTCTATTTCGTTTTTTCTTTTAAATAGATACATGAAATTAATAAATGAAATTAATAAATTAATAAATTAAAAAATGATGCAGAATAATCGACTCGAATGCTATTTGTTTTATATTAGGACTGTTAATAGGCTTTCCACGTTTCAACGATATCTCCACCATTACTATAGTAGAACAAATGCATCATGGGTAAAATCCAGACAAAGCATATTGATGAGATGACTTACTACGCATATCAAAAAGATCGTCTCAAAAATTTGATCGCATTTCGTTCATTGGGGAATCCTAGTTATCTTAAAAAATTTCACGGAATATACACAATTATAAATATAAGTATTAGGATCATTGGAGAATATTTTTCATTGATTGGAATACGATTTGAACTGAAATTTGAAAGTCTGCTTTGTTTACCCGAGGCATGTAAACAAAGAGTGAACAATTGTTGTCAGCTCCGCTTCTGCAATGGCACGCCAGGCCAACACCCGTGACCACCGAGAGAGAAGGCCTCCGCAATGAAACTGAATACATTGTTGCATCACATAGATAGTGCATTGTTATTCGTATTTCTACCAATAATAAGCCCTGAATTTGCACTATCTATGATGATGATGTAACAATGTATTCAGTTTCATTGCAGAGGCCTTCTCTCTCGGTGGTCACGCAACACCACCTAGACAGAAGGCTTGATAATGAAAACGTCATACATTGTTACATCCTCATTAGTCGACCAAATATAGGAATTATTATTGGTAGAAATAGGATTAACAATGGTCGACTAAAGATGTTGTAACAATTTATGACGTTTCCATTATCAGGCCTTCTATCTAGAAGGTGTTGGCCAGGCCGTAACCACCGAGAGAGAAGGCCTCTGCGATGAAACGTAATAATTGTTACATCATCATACAGGGCGATTCAGTCAATTTCTGACCATTTCAGTACTATGATTTATTGACCCATTAATGTTTACAAACTTAGCATTTCAGTATGATATTTTAGGCAGTTCGGAGTTTTTATTCCCGTGGAAAATTCTTGATGATATGCTCAATGTGGCCACCACGAACGTTTTGAACTGCTCGCAGCCGAATGGTGAAGTTGTTCATAACTCTATCCAAGATTTCTGCATCCACAAGGGTGCAGCAGTCGACGATGCTTTGTCGCAGCTGGTCTAGGGTTCTTGGTGCTGTAGTGAACACACTGTCTTTAAGGAACCCCCAGAGATAAATATCACATGGGTTTAGGTCAGGACTCGTAGGGGGCCAAAGAAAGCCACCCCCGAATCGATCTGGAAACCTGTTTGAAATGACACGATTTCCGAATTTCTGATTGAGAAAGTCTAGCACTTCATTAGTGATGTGAGGCCAGCCTTTGATGTCGAAGCGGCATACGCCTCCTTCGCAGCTCGGGGATGAAGAAGGTTTCCAACATGTTAAGGTAAGCCTGTGACGTTACGGTGCCTTCAAAAAAGAACGGACCAATGATGCCTCTTTTGGAAATCGCGCACCAAGCCATAACCTTTCGTGGATGAAGAGGTGACTTATGGATCTCATGAGGGTGCTGGGAACCCCAAAAACGAACGTTGTGTTTATTAACGTCACCTGACAGATGGAAGAAGGCCTCATCTGACACCCACAGGTTGTCCACAGTGTTCTTATTGGCTTCCATTTCTGCTCCAAACTCCATCGCAAATTGTTGTCGCTTCTGTCTTCCAGTGTCTGTTAACTCCTGATAAACATGGGTCTTATTCGGGAACAAGTGTAAATCCTTTCTCAAAATTCGCCACGTCGTGGTATACGACAGCCCTTCTTCAATGGATAGGCGGCGAACAGATTTCTTGGTAGGGGAATCGACCAACCTTGTGCGAACAATTTCGACAACTTCGGCCGTTCGAACACGAGCTTCGCTCCCGCCTTTTTTCTTGCCTTTAACACATCCAGTGGCACGAAATTGCTTGACAAAATCCATGATTGCTTGCCTGCCTGGTTCGTCTCGACACTTCTACTCCTTCCGGAACTTTCTTTGCACGGTTACAGGTGATTTTGTATCGAAATACCATTCGACAACCTTGCATTTCTGCTCTGTTGATAAAGCGGGCGCCATTTTTCAACAATACGATTTTCATGCAGCGCCATTGCAACAATACAAACTCCAACTATTTAGAAATTCGATATGGCGCTCATATTCTTTCAATTTTTTATCCCTAATGCACGTCATTCGAGTGAAATGGTCAGAAATTGACTGAATTACCCGGTATTTAGGGCAGTGTTATTCGTATTTCTACCAATAATAAGGCATAAATTTGCCCTAACTCGTAGCCTACGAAAAAGATAGGCCCCGGCCAACATTTCCTAGAAAGAATACCTCACAACTGAATTAATAATTATTGTTGTGTGGACAAAACTATTTTGAGAGTGTGTTTTGACGCGACCACCGAGAGAGAAGGCATCTGCATTGAAACTTAATACATTGTTACATCATCAGAGATAGTGCAAATTCAGAGTTTATTATTGGTAGAAATACGAATAACAAAGCACTATCTATGATGATGTAACAGTGCATTACGTTTTAATGCGGAGGCCTTCTCTCTCGATAGTCACGGTTTTGATCAGATATCAATTCTTTTGGTTGCATGGGCATCCAAATATTGATGATGGAACAATATTTGAAATGGTCTTCTTCCGATATTGGCACTGCATCAATATTTAGTTGATGCTACATAAAAAACTACGTATTAATAGTGAATTTGATAATGTAGTAAGATAAAAGTTTTTTCGTGGTGCATCAAATTGTATTGTTGCTTCAACAAACAAGCACTCATCAACTCCTTTATTGTTGCTATATACAAAGCAACTCTCTCCGTGTACGCATATAGTTTTGCAGCAAACAGGGAGATTTTGTTCCACAGATTTCCACAGCCTGTTTTAAAGTTTTTTATTTAAGTTTTTATTTAATTATTGTGTATGTGTGTGTTAATGTTTAATGGTTAATGGTTAATTGTTTTATGAGTAATTTGGTTGATACAATGATGTAATAAATTGTTTGCTATAATCTGAAAAGATTATACATGGCAATAATGAATAAAATAAATTAGGAAGTTTATGGTTTTTCTTATACTGTTACCTCGACTGAGGTAGTATTACTGAGTATCCACAGCCTATCCCAACTCATCATTCTGAGGTGTGTGTCCCCCAAAATTGTCCCCCCCCCCAAAGAGGAGCAAGCTTGGCAGAAAATCCCAGAAATCACAGGATATGCAGGATAGGCGTGCTGCAGAGGCCCCAGAGCAGCACGAGGCACGACTCAAGAGCAGCAAGAAGCTGAAACTCCTGCCAGGCGGCAGATCAGACTTCAAGAGCAGCAACTGCGTCAGGCCGCAGCCCGAGAAGCTGAGCCTCCTGCCAGGCAGCAAATCCGAATGCAATTGACCAGCCCCGTAAGCCTACAGCCCGAGAAGCCGAGACTCCTGACCAAAGTCATAATCTCCAACTGACTGAGAGGGCTCAACATGTATCTGCTATTGCAAGAGCCTGGCAGGCCAAGCTTAATGATACTTTCAGTTATGATTGCACCTTAGCATATGAGCTGAATCCAAGTCTGGCCATTGGAAGGTTGTCACAGCGCTGTCAATTCTGCAGTGCCCTTAAGTAGAAGCGTGGAACACCAGGTATGTGCTGCTCCAGTGGCAAGGTGCGACTTCCTCCAATCTTGCCTCCACCAGAGCCACTGTACTCGATTCTATCATCTCTTCTAAGGACCTCTTCTATCATCTCAATTCAAAAACACCCTGTATATATATCTAAGTTAAAAAAAATTTCTGAATTATAAATATAGATAGATATAGATAGAAATTTCTGAAATGTAAGCCTTAGATAAAAAAATAAAGAATAAATGTCATGTAAATCACTCAGATGAACGGATTGTCAATTCGGGAAGTTACTCTTGTCTGATATCAGTTAGATAGTGAATGTAGATGTTCCTTGAGAATTTTATTGTGTCTGAAACACAAAATTTGAAAAATAGGCTGATGTATCTCTTGCCACATTTTGTTCTAGAACGAGTCATTGACAAGAGTCCCACGATCCCAGGGCACCGATAATGATGGGCACAGTGGTCACGTTGGAGAAGTTCCTCTTAAGAGAAGATGTCAATAGATGTCACTTTCTCCTGACAAACAGAGGCAAGGGCCTGTAAACTGTTGTCAAAGGGAGATGCTACATCTATAACGTAGCACCTCTCACGTTTGGCAATGATTAAATCGGGCCGCAATCTGGAGCCAGGCACAGCCACTTGATTTCAGAGATGAATCGAAGTTTCGAGGAGGCTGCTTTTTTAATGCGTTCCATTATTGCGTTATGCTGTGATTGCATTTCGGCAGAGTACTTCATACGGTGGTAGATGACATGAGGTAACGTTTCGTTGGGATGACCACAACGTCGACAGGATTTGTCCGTTACCCTGTGCGAATGAAGCACTTCATTCAGTGGAAAGAGGTTCAGCCTGGCATGGTGAATGAGCCTCCAGTCAGCAAACCGCATGGCAAATCCAGACAAAAGGAAGTGCGAGCTGGCTTTGGAAGTGGCTACGCACTCCATCACCTTCCCTTGATTAGGAAGGGAGTTGAGAGAGGCAGCGCGTTTATTCTTTAGAGCATCGCAGATCTTCTTACAAACCTGTTGCCTCTGATCACGTCGCAGAAAATGATCAAATGCAAACATAACCGGGAGTTGGTACTCAAAGTCCAAGGTGATGGAAAGTTTTTGGGACGATGTTCGGGCCACAGTCAGTCATCACGTAGGACGTTAGGGGTATGGAAGTACTCGCCAACCTGAAGACCACTGAGGAAATCAGCAGCATCGCTGAAACGAGCAGGATAGCCAAGACGTGCAGAGACAGTTGATAGGATGGAATTTTGTGCCAACTTCATTATAATAGGGTCATGTGAAATCAGGAGTTTAAAGCACTATCAACTGCCAACACGTCATAGTCGTTGCAAGTACAGGAATGCCAAAGCATCCAGAACTGCGACTACCGTACAGGAAGTCGTTAGAGGCCTCCTGTGGAAGATTTAGTGTCCGTTGCAGCTGTGGTCGAAGGACGTCGTCCACCTTCTTCAGTTCGGTCTTAGAGAATAGACGCATACGGAGGGCGAACAGAAGAGAGGAGAATAAAAGGATCTTAATGAGTCTAGATGTAGCCACGGAGCCAGTTTAGAGCTTAATATACGAAGTCCTGACTCCATGGTAGATTTTAAGTTCGATCAGTCGGACACGGCCGCAAAACCTACGAGGAAACGGGACGGGGGAAGTTTTTATTGAGATGCCGGACAAATAGAATTTAGAGAAGCGGCATCCTACAGGTGTTTTCCCATAAAAATGGAGAGAGGAACACTTGGAAAGTTTAAATAAGAGGTTTATGCTGGTACCAAGGGAAAAACACGATCGATGTCAGAGAGCAGGGCTAGCGGGTCCGGAGCTAGCAGGCACAAATTGTCGACGTATCCCAAAACCTGATGTTGAGTGGCATCACTTTGAATTGCACGCAGCAGAGGGTCTATAGAGATACTGAATAGAAGGCCGCTCAGTAGGCACCACTGGTGATCTCCGGAGCACACGGGAATAGGGCTTGTCATCCCTGTGTCCACAAGGATGGAAGAAGTGGAGTCGCTGTGTAGAGACTCGATCACCTGGACGAAGGTAGTGCCAGCCCCATCTGCGGAAAGAGATGATGTTATAGCAGCATGTACAGGGTGCCGCAAAATTAATCACTCTATCGGAAGATGGCGCAATTATTGCAAATGGCGTCGAACGTCAACCATATTTGACATTTGTGAACTAGACAGCTGCAGAATACAAACAGACAAGCAATGGAACGCTATACTCCGCAAGAGCGTGGAATAATTGTGTCGATTTTTTTGTTACTGGCGAACGCTACAGGGCCATGATAAACGATTTCTTACTGCCGGCATTGGAGGAGCGGGGCTTGGTGAACATGTGGTTTCAACAAGACGGTGCAACCGCACACACAGCACGAGCCACAATGGATATTGTGAAGGATGCGTTTCCTGGTCGCGTAATCTCCCGTTTTGGCGATTTGGCATGGCCAGCAAGATCGCCCGATTTAACTTCCCCAGACTTCTTTCTTTGGGGTTACTTGAAGTCGCGGGTTTATGCCAACAAGCCTCAGACAATCGCAACCCTTAAAGAGAATATTCGACAGGAATGCGAACAGTTATCACCGGAAACCTTGCGGAAAGTCATGGAAAATGCGATAAAACGGGTACAAATGTGTATCAACACTGGCGGCAGTCACTTGACGGATGTCATCTTTTCCACTTAAAAGAAAAAATTGTAAAGGTCCTAATAAAGATTTCCATCACTCAAAATCATTTTTTTTATTTAGTAAAAAAGTTATACAAAAACGAAATTGGATGATTAATTTTGCGCCACCTTGTAGGATCAAGCCAAAGGCGTTGGCAATGTCAAGCTAAGCCATGCAGAGATATGTGTTTACCCTTTGGACGGAGTCTAAGCGTTGTTCGAGAACAAAGTTGTGTTCGAAGTGGCAGAAACCCTTTCTGAGTGAAGGAAAGGATAGAGAATTCACTGCACAAGGAGGAGAGTCTGTCATAGAGGGTTCCAGCATAAAGTTTGTATGTAGTCCTTGAGATTGAAATCGGACGCCAGTTGCAGATGCTTGTCGAACCGCCCCCCCCCCTTTTGGAATTAAGATGGTTGTTGAGTTCTTCCAGGTGCGGGACCGCGGCGAAACATTAAGCCGATGTTAAATGTTGTTGCTAATATGAAGACATCAGGATCGACAGCTTTCGAATGCTTGTATGTAAGTCTGTCGGATCCTGGAGCCGAGTTCTCGCATGTCCTCAGACGACTGAAGAATTCCATAGCTGAAAATGGAGCCATGCTCACAGGAGAGGAAGCTGGTGTTATGATCGAGTAGATGGAAGGGTCACTTGTTGTTTGGTTCCATACTCTCCTGAAATGCTCCTCGACAGGTGGAATAGGTAGCGTTACAGAGAGATCGGTTTCCTTACAATAACAGCCGTCGACTGTGTTGGTATTAGGGCATCTAGGACGATCAGTGATGGGTGGTAATTTCACTAATGTCGAGATACGGTCGGTGATATCATCAAGTAGTGTCTCGAAAGACGTCCAAAACTCCTCTGAAGCAACGGCTATTAAGATCTCCTGGAGCATTGGGAAGAACTCATGGAGGGGGGACGAATCATCTGCATGCAGGAGGCAATCGGGTTGGAAGCTTTCCTCAGAGATGGCAGCGTCAGCAATTTGATAGTCGATGTCATTGCTGACATCTGCTTCAGTGGGTGGATTGGACTCTGAGGAAAGTGATGACGAATCCATGGTATCGGGCTAGCGTCTATAATAGCTGTAGGAGACGCAGGAAAAGAATGCGGGCCATCAAGAAGGAGGAAACTGGCTCGAATTCTTCTCCACTGCTGGCAGTAGGATTAATGCAGCCAGGGTCGGGAGGTATAGATGGAAGAGTTGTGGGCTGTATGTTTCGACGCTGGCGAGTTGCTGGCTTGGAAAGCTCCACATTTTGCTTCATGACACGCTGGTCTTCTTGTTTGTGCCATGATTGATAGTTTTGGAGATCCCGTTTGAATGGGAAGGCAACACCGCATGCCTGGCACATAAATAACAAAGATGACGGAGGTGATGGAGGCACTGAAGTTGTCTTCGGGGCAGGAGTGGCCGCTGGTCGTAGTCCCAAGTCAGCACAGCATTTGCAGCAGATGTTAGAAGTCCTGGTGATTTTTATTGCGTGGTCCGATCACAAATGTCTTTCCAGAGAACGACGCATTGCAATCCAAGACTTTCCATGGAACTGGGCTGGACATTCGGTTTCTATGCAATGAAAGGTCTTGCATGTTGGATAAAATAAAATCAGGTAATCGTCGTGTCTCTGGAGGCGGATGGCTGGAATTGTGTTAGATGATGTTGAAGGGCTGGAATTAATTCCAGCCATTTAAAGGACATCATATTGGATTTTAAACATCATCAACTGTCACTGCTGCTACAGAAGGATGTATTGTTGATGGTGTTGTTGGCTGCTTGATTGTTGAAGGCTGATGGAAGAAAAGATGATTTA
>JAHWFO010012525.1:351388-376458 GCA_023313115.1 Rhysida immarginata
ATTATCACAGAAAACTACAGATTTTTCTGGTTCTGGTATTGTTTTGGGCAATGCTAGCACAACCTTGTCTCCAAGAAGTAATTTTTTTTCTTCTGCATCCAAATTAATATTATGAAATGTGTTCTCTCCCTGATACATCAAAAAAACCATGGACAATGCCATCTGAACTTGCACGACAAAACAACTTAAATCCCCATTTATTCGGTTTATTAGCAATATATTGTCGTAGATTTCCCGCTCTTGTACCTTTGCATGCAACCATAACTTCATCCACAGATTGCTTATAATAAGCTGAGATTTTCAGGCATTGCTGGCGAAATAGTTCAAAAATTGGCCGAACTTTATAAAATTTATCAGTACCATCAAATTTATCATTTTCATTAAAGTGTACCAATCTTCTTAGTAAACAAAATCTTCTTGCACTCATTGTATCAGCAATGGGTGTAAATCGTGAATCTGCATTCCAATAATCGGTGTTTGAAGGAAATGGAAACATTCCTTGATAAATTAAGATTGATAAAAACTGGTTCATTTCAGTCTCATTTGTGTTGACTGATTTGGATTTTTCCTGAACAGAATACAAGTTAGTTTGCTCCACTATGTGAGCAATCATCTCATCAGTAAACAGAAATTTAAAGTATTCGTATGGTGTTTTGATAAATAGTGGAGGATTCAATGTCTGATCGGGTACTTGAAAATTGTCAATATCTCTTTTTCGCCATAAGTTTGCTTTCTTTTGAGGTTTTTCTTCTCCTTGATTTTTGTCTTTGTTGTTGTTATCTTCTGAGTCTGAGTTCAGGTTGTTAGCATTCACAGACAAATACTGCATTTGATTTAAGTTATTCGACCTTTTTCTCTTTCCATTACGCTTTTGAATCTTATTGACTAATTGGAACTGCTTGGCAACTCTTCATCATAACAGCTATCAGAATCTTCAATATCATAATCAGGATCTTCATCAGAGTCAGTTAAATCAAAATCTGAAAGATCTCCTCTCTCAGGCACTGCACAAACTGAAATTTTACGTCCATAAAATTGATTTGTATTCATGTTTCCTACAACAAAAAACAATGTTTTTAGATAGGATGTAATGACTAAATTGATCATTATATTATAAACAAGTAGCATACATTTAAAATTTAAACTCCCATGTAGCTATTAATAGTGGTTTTATTATCAGTCATAATACAATGATTCTGTATTGTTAAATTGTAATTTAAATTTTCAGTTATTATTCAAAAGAAAATTGTAAATTTCTAAAATATTTCAGAGTTATTTTGATAATTATAAAATCAAGCAGTTAATTCAAATTTTTATGCTTAAAAAATAAACAGGCTCTCTAATCATTCATATTTAATGAATAATGATATTCAAAATATCATAATTTAATCTAAAAAGTCATTTCGCATTCTTTATTATGAACTCTACCAGGCGGTCGAGATGTTTTCATTAAGTTATTATTACCTTTCACTGACAAATCAACCGCATGGTAGACTCCAAATAAGTTCGTTTTAAAACCTAATAAAACCAACTCTATTAACAAATCTAGGCTTATTTAAATCAGTATAAGGTACTCTATAAGGAAATAAATTTTGATTTAACTTACCTTCAAAGGAATTAGTTGTTTTATATATAAAATACGAGACAATTCGTAGGCCTTAAAATTTCCAGCACATGCGATTGACAATGGAGTTTGAAAGCCAATGTAGCTCCAATAGTGTCAAAAAAAACAAACTAAATCAATCAACCACATGGTGGAGAAGATAGAGAGAGGTTAAAATTTTCTCAAAAATAGCTATATTAAGGTAAACCTTAAGGAAACCGGAGGTCAACCAGGCGGTAGAGATATGGGTTAAAGGGGTCAACCAGCTTTGTAGGCTGTAGTGTTGTAATTTCGTTTGATAGAAATTCTTACTTGTCTCGTCACATGTTTAATCCATTGTTCTATTTTACACAGTCACTCCTCCACGGTCGACTTACCCTGAGTGGTTGCCGCTGTCTGAGTTGGCGGTACACAGCATCGTTGTTGCATCGACCTACCTCACCGACGTTACTTCCAAGTCGTCACCTTTCTCGTCCCGGATGTACAGGGAACTTCGACAATCGACAATCGAACAGCGCAGTGAAAAAACAAAACGAGTGGTCCGGAAGCAATGCTTTCACTACCATACTCGTCCAAGTAGTATCCAAGGGAAGTACATGTACGCTGAATTAGGAAAGAAGCCAGATGAACCTTGTTAAGTCATCCAGAGGATAAAGAGGAGTCCTTTCCTATTAGGACAGTGAAGCAGATTGTTGATAGACGAGGGACACGAAGGAGCTAGGAGATCCAGTAGTCTGGAAAAATAGCCTTTTGGATGTCTTCGAAGTTGACGTCCAGGAGATGACGAGGCCTGCGATGCCTGAGTAAACTTCGAAAAGTGAGCGGGTGATCCAGAATATCTGCAACCAGAGGATTAGGGTGGTCCTTGATCTTCGGAAGAAGCTTCTTCAACGACTCCTGTACGTAGTTTCCAATAGTAGGTATATCAAAATCTTCAGCAATGGAAGTATTTGTTGCAAATCTCCTGTCCAGGAGGGCGACCAGGCTGAACTTTGCCTTCTTAGCCTTATTGATAGCATAGGAGACGGGTCACCCCAATTTAGCTTGGCATCTATCACCACTCCGAGGTATTTGTAATTCTTCACCCATTCGAGCTCTCTACCCGAAAGAAGGAGAGGCTTCGGGGGTTTCCGAAGTTTCTTGGTAATAAACATAGCTTGCACTTGTCGACGTTTAGTTTGAGTCTCCACTTAGCAAACCATTTCTCGCACTGATGTAAGGCATTTTGTAACCGAGATGTGACGTGAGCGGGATTGCGGTCGGTAGTCATGATGGCCGCGTCGTCAGCAAACAGATATACTGTAGCTCACACTTAGTAAAGATTGGGAAGTCGTGGATGAAGAAATTGAACAATGCAGGGCCCAGGACAGAGCCTTGGGGAACACCAGCATTGACGTCACAAGGGTTTGACATTGAGTAGCCAACCTTAACACGAAATTTCCTGTTCGTCAGAAAGGAACTAATCAAAGCAATCAGATCGTCAGGGAAACCACAAGTAATCATCTTGAATATGAGTCCGTTAGGCCAAACTTGATCAAAAGCTTTCCGGACATCCAAGAAGACAAGACCACCGTACTTTGCACAATTTAGAGAAGTGTTTAGATCTGCAACAAGCCGCCAGATCTGAAGTTGGCAGGAGTGTCCAGGTCGAAAACCAAATTGCTCCTCACGAACATGATTGTTGGCCACACAGAAAGCATTAAATCTCCTTAGGATGACGCGTTCGAAGACTTTGGACAACATAGGTAGTAAACTTATGGGTCTGTAACTGACAGCAAGAGCAGGGTTAAGACCTGGCTTTTGTATGGTAACAATGACGGATTCTTTCCACTGGTCGGGGAAGTAACCAAGTTTCCAGCAGTCATTTATGGCTTTGGTAATAGTTGAGACAATATTAGGAGGCAAGTTCTTCAAAGCACTATTGGTGATGTAATCAATACCTGCTGCATTTTTGATTTTAAGTCGCTTTATGATATCGGAGATTTCATGAATACTAATGACATCCTCAGGGGTAGGAACACGATGGATGCACTGGTAAGCGATACAGCCATTGTTCACAAGCTGAGTGTTTGAGAGACTGTCCAGGTTGGTCCCAGTAGGCGTGGTAAATTGGATCTTCAGGGAATCCGCAATCAGTTGAGCCTTTTCCCCGTCACTGGTGACGAAGTTGCCATTGTCTGCAAGCAGCGGCGGCAATTGGATGGGCCTATTACCCTTCAAGGCCCTTACAGTACCCCAGAGTGAGTTGTCCTGGACAGACAAAGATTTCAGTTTTTCACTCCACCTCGTAGAAGTTTAACCTCTTCCTGGACCTTGCGAGAAAGCCTGTTGTACTTCTTCTTGAAAAATAGTAGTCGCTTGCGCTGCCATAGTCTTCTATAGGAATTCTTTTCAAGAATGAGTCGTCTAATTTAAGGAGGGAGGTCGAGGTGCTCGGGGCGCTTCCTGTCAGTAGTTGAGGTACTTGAAGTAGTAGCATCATTTATAGCACGAGTGATTGCACTGATATTTTCGTTGATGTCTCCGTTATCAATAACTTCCCTGTATAGAATGCTATTTTCTCGAAGAATATCCTTAAGGAGCTTCCAGTCTTGCTTGGAGCGCAGCCCTAGCTTCACATCGATGTTTAGGCCCTCGAAGATAAGCATGACCGGTCGGTGGTCAGAGGTTAAGTCGTCTACTGTAAAAATATTATACGGCTTGAGGAAGCCCTTAAGAACAGCAATGTCCAGCACGTCACTAACCGGCGTGTGGTCATAATAATATGTGTCATCAAGAGGACTAGCAACGAAGGTATCACTCTCGTTCACAGTGTATCCATGTAAGATATTGCCGTTTTGATTAGAGCATTTAGAATTCCATGCAGGGTGCTTGGCATTCAAGTCACCCGCCATAATAACTGGAATGGGCCCAGACAGCAGCTCATCAAGCTCGCACAAACTAAGCTTGTGCTTAGGTGAATTATATAAGGAGGTGAATTTAATTTCGCCTGCGTCAGCATCGTTTATGATTAGGGAAATTGCTTCCATCCCAAACGGGGAACAGTTATGAGTACAGGGAACTTCGAGGAGTCGAACCACTTATCCCCCAACGTCGGCTGCAATCAACTTGGACTGATAGTCAAAAAATCTACCTTCATTTATTGACATTATATGTTCGGCAAGCAGCCGCCTTTGTGTGTCATAATCATTATATTTGATTAAATTTGCTTTAATTATTCATCACCTCTTCCCGCTCTGTTCTTTCATAAAAATCCTTGACAATGATAAATGGGTTCTCTGTATATTAATAACTATGTAGAGAAAGAAATTTTAGCAAAAGATTAACTGCTGTCAGCGGAATTGGAGATTGCGTAGAGAGAGGAAAAGGCTACACCTCTGTTCTCTACAACAATCCCTACAGGTTTTGAACAATACTGGCTTATATAAACTTTGTAGATTTTCGTATTTCTATGATATCTGATATTATTTTGTAATATAATTTTTTGTTGTTTATAGGCCTTTTTTTCCTTACAAGCCCCGATGGGGCTTCGGAAATTGGGGCTTTTTGCTTTTGATCGAAAGGAATTTGGATTTTCCTTTTGATTTTGTAATTTGAATTTTGATATAAGTGTTGTACATGTAGATTTTTAAATAAAAATATTTAAATAAAATAATAAAAAATAAATAAGTTTAGCCAATGCTTGATTATTGCAAGATTTTTTTCCCACTTATGCTATGTTCGTATTACGCCTTAATCACGGTTAAGTAACCGCGGTTAACTCCTGATCACGATCAAGCAGAATTCTGCGATCTGCTTCGGTTATCTAACCGCGCTTACAGCTCGGTTAAGAGTTGGTTAACTAAATGTGTTTCAGAAACTCCGGTTAGTGATGTCATATCCCGGTTAGCACGGTCATAAAATAAAACATGGCGGTCAAGAGAAACCGCAGCAGCGAGTGGTCTGGTGAGGAAACCAAAGCTCATATATACGTTTGGGGAGAAAAATTATCAGGCTTGAGGAAGGCTAAACATAAATGCCAAGTGTACGAGCACATATCTAAGGTTCTGCTCCATTCATCGTAATTTCGCTAACGGCAAGATTTGACGCCCGCAGAAGTCAGTTGCTACCCTCATCGCTATCTATTGACGCAATTGCGAAAAAAGAATCACAGAAATCACCATTTCGCTTAGTAACCGCCATTTCCCCTGAATGCAATGCGAACGGAAAGTGTTTGATTAATGCATAACGCTATGTTCGCACTACACCTTAATGGGACATGACGGCTACCAAGCGAAAAGGTGTTTTCTATGATTTTTCCCTCGCAATTGCGTCAATAGATGGTGGTGAAAGTAGCAGCTGGCTTCTACGGGCGTCAAATCTTGCCGTTAGCGAAATTACGATGGATGAAGCAGAATGTGCTTGTACATTTAGCGGTTACATTTAGCCTTTCTCTCTCCAAGTTTTATTTTCCTGTTTGTTGGTGCTAACCGGGATATGACCACTACCGGGTTTCCGAAACACGGTTAGTTAACCGATTCTTAACCGAGCTGTAAACGCGGTTAGGTACCGAAGCAGGTCGCAAAGTTCTGCTTGATCGTGATCAAGAGTTAATCGTAGTTACTTAACCATGATCTATTTCTTCGAAGCGTAAGCTATCTTACGAGTGTACACGTATATTTGACCTTCTTCAAAGAGTTTTAATCCTAAGCATACTATAGCATAGTCCACTGCGCATCTTTGCATCTTATGTACTGTGGTTGCCCATGACAAGATCAGCGATACCATTCTTTTGGAATTTTGGAGTTTGGCCGCCATCTTGAAATCTGCCATATTGGGTCAAGATTTATTTTTTAAATGGGAAGAAAGAGTCATGTGGCATATCAAATAACACCATTTTTTCCTCAGGAGTTCATTCCTGCAATCGGATATTAGTTTATCTGTTGTGGTTGATAAGTTATCAACAAAAACATTGACACTGTACCATTAATGAAGGAGGAAAGGATGGAACTAATCCTGATGTCCAGAGAATGCCTCTACCGTATAATTGCTGCTAATTTCAACGCCCAGTACCGGGAAAGAGAGTCATCGCATATGTGATATCACATTTCAGAGATACTTGGACTGTTGAACATAAAGCTCGTACAGTCAACACCACCTAAACAGAAGGCCCGCGTACAGAAACGTCATACATTGTTGCATCACACGAAAGCGGCTATTGTTAATCGTATTTCTACCAATAATAACCTCTAAATTTGGCCGTTTGATCACGACGTAACAATGTAAGACGTTCCTGTGCGCAGGCCTTCTGTCTAGGTGGTGTTGGTACAGTACGGCCAATAACATCAACCAACAATGGTGTTGAGAGCATTTGCAAAGAGTCTATAACGCAGCACAAGATGGCTTGCAGCTGAGTATGAACTCAGCCAGTCATCCATAGCACGGATTTTGCATACCGACAAGTGGGATCCATTCAAAATTCAGATGCAGCAAAAACTTCCTGAGAATGTACCGAACAGACACGAGGAATTCTGTACGTGACTCTGGGTCCTTCATTTGCACATAACATTGTGTTTATTAATGAAACAAATTTTTAAGTCCAATGTAAAGTGAACCGTCAGAACATGAGAGATATTGGAGCGATACGAAATCTCATTGGACAGATCCATCCAAAGTCGTTAGTGATGTCAAAGTTATAGTATTGTGTGGGATATAGGGCACCCGTTTAATTGGACCAATCTTATATCCGGTACTCTAAATGCTGACGTGTACCTGCGAATGTTACAGAACACTGTGTTCGGGTCACTGTTGACTGAAGATGGCACTTTACCAAGTTTTTTCCCAGCAGGATGGTACACAACCACACTACGGACGTGGTGGATACCTGTGCAGGTCATTGGATTCTGAATAAGTGTGTATAACTGTAAGCAATGACAGAGTGACCAGAATGAACATTTCTTTTAATACAATGTGGGGTCGCAAGTACATTGTTCAGGAGCTATCACGTTTTATGTTTATTGCTTGAATTATCATGTTCCTGCAGACATTACTCCTCATGCAACACGAACTCGCGGGTGCCAGCACCGTTTCAATGTGAACTTGTGGGCTGGTGTCATTGAAAATCATCTACTGGGCCCGTACATCATGTCTAACCACTTGACAGGCGATAATTACAATCAGTTTCTGCAGGAAACTCTCCTCGAGCTCTTCGATAACATCCCTCTGGATGTTCGACAAAACATGGGGTACATGAATGATGGAGCTCCGGCACACTTCGCTCGGATAGTGCGCGACACTCTAAATACCGCCTTCCCAGGAAGATGGATTAGGCGAGGTGGGCCTGTAGCCTGACTAGCTCGCTCACCTGACTCAACCCACTTGATTTCTTTGTTTGGGGCCATCTTCAGAGCCTAATGTATGAAACACCTGTGGACACAGCGGATGATCTTGTAGCACGAATTGCTGTTACTGCTATTCAAGATACTCCAGGCATGTTTCACCGGGAGCGAGAATCCTTACGTCGGCGGTGTCAGCTGTGTCGCACCACTGGTAACCGTCACTTCGAACATTTGCTTTGAACTGGTATCGTTATTGTACGTAATGTTTAGAGCTTTCGTTGTCTCCTTTGTTTGGCGTCTAAACAATGAGGACACACATGATGTACACGAAACCGTATTTTTGTCATTAACATAAAGTGTCCTGCATATAAAACGTGATAGCTCCTGAAGAATGTACCAGAGTAGCCCAGAAAGTAATCCACCACAATTTTTTTTTAAAAAATTTTTATTGAACACAATGAAACTTATACACACGAAAGAATTATGTTTCTTCTACATAATCTATATTTTCACATAATCTCCGTCCCGTTTTATGGCCTTCCTCCAGCGAGACACAAGGGCGTGTATGCCCTGTCGGTACCAGTCCTTGTTCTGTTCACGCAGCCATGTCTTCACTGTGCCAATCACCTCTTCGTCATCCTCAAAATGTCTTCCACGAATGGCATTCTTCAATGGCCCAAACAAGTGAAAGTCTGAGGGCGCTAGGTCAGGGTTCTGCGTCGGTCCTGACGAATGAGCGCGGAAGGTCTGCCTATTATCCTATTTGTTTCTCTGACGATTATTTATTTATTTATTAAAAATATGGAGATTAATAATAAGATGTGTTGTTTACCGTCAAATTTGACGGGATTCATCTAGTCTCTTTTGTCGGCTGCGATTTTTGGATTTTAACAAACAGTATTTTTTCATTTGTCGTACTAGAAGCGAACCCACCCGTTTGTATAATCGGGAAATAACCCATTGTTAGATAATCCATTTTTAGATTTTTTCTTTGTTGTGACAACGTCCACCGTCGCTGATTTTATATAAATGATCGTTGCCGGGCACTATGGAAACGGGCATGGAGCAGGAGGAGTTAGCATTTTATATATAAGATATTTACAGGAAACTCTTTTCATGAACTTTTTACATTCAAATCTGATCTTATATTACATTCAGAATGTTTTTGTATTTTTCCAATATAAAAAACTAGATTTAATTAGGTTAAAAGATGTCACATTAAGTATCCGTCCTGGTATATTATTAAATAAGTATGGAGCATAAAATTGTTTTTCTCGCTTTCCAAACTGATTAAAATTTACATTCAACAAAATTGAGGATGACAAAATATTAGAATAATTCCAAGATAGAGACAAAAAATTAGAATAATTTCCAAAACTGTCCAATTTCGTGAGCAGAAATGTTGCAAGAGATTTACCTATCTTTTTAATGTTCAATACAAAAGGCATTGCGACTTTTCTTATCTCGGACTGAGCAACATGGGTAGAAAATCGGACGTATATCATGTCACAAAGAGAACAATGTGATCTTTATGGGACTGAAAAAACTCAGGCAGAAATTGCGAAAATCATGATTTAACACTCTGGCAAAGGTGTTAAATCAGCAAAAGGAGGATCCAACTCTTACAGGAAATCGAAAGAAATGTGGATGTAAACCGCAAGACTAGTGAGAGACAGGACAGGCAACTAAAGAACACTGTGAAGAAACACAGTTTCAAAAGTGCTAAATACAGTATATTAATTTTGAGTGGAAAAAGGTGGAGCAACCGTGTCTAGCAGAACTACAAACAGACAAACTACATCAATTTGCGTTTCAGCCCAGAGTTCCCAAAAGTAAACCTGATGACGTTGAAGCAAAGACCAACCCATGTAAAGGGGTGCAATGAAAGAGTTACTTAGGGACAAGATGACTGGAATAACAAATTATTTAGTGACAATTCTATTTGTCTTTTGGTGACCAAGGCTGACGTTTGTGGAGACAGACACAACAGGAATTCCCTCAACAGATCAATGACATTGCTGCTTCAGTAATGGTAATGAAATCTTATGGAGTAGAGAAAGTTATGTTTTTAAATGGTGTAGTGAATGCCGCAGTCGATCAAGAAATACTTGACAATTTCATGATCCTATCATCTGAAGATCTATATTGCGATTCCTTTCTGTTCCAGCAGGATGGTGCGTCTTGTCATATTGCTAAATACAAGAAAGAGTGTCTTCACCATGAAATCTCTGTGTGTTACATGGCCAATAATTCACCAGAAATTAATCCAACTGAAAATTTATGGAAGTTGTAGAAGGCTAGACTTCAGCAAAGACTTCCACAGACAAAACAGGAGTTGAATTCGGCAATCTATCATTTCGGTCTAGTATGAGTCGTGAAGAATGTGCTAAGTTGGTCAGCAGCATGCCAAATAGGCTAGGTCTTGTAAGTAAAGCTAAAGGCGACGCTATTAAGCATTAATTTGACGAATCGTTTTCGATTAAAGTGATTTGTGTATCTTTTTTGTCATTATTCTAATTTTTTGTCACTATCTCGAGATTATTCTATTATTTTGTCATCTTCAATTTATTTAATGTAAATTTTAAATTTTGAATAAATTAATTTTTCTTTTGAGATCTACTAGAGGAATAAGTACATCATCCAGGAAAAAAAGTCTAAACGTGTAGTTGCAAAAGTTCCTTCATTAATCTCCACTCATATTTAACTTCAGAACCTAATTCTAATTTTTTGGCAAGGAGTTGTATATTTTGTAGTTTTCTCTCTTCTGGTTTTTTTTCTTTTGCTTCGTGACTACAATCTTTGATCTCATTTTCTTTGTCGTATTTGTTGATGATTTCTAAGGTACATCAGGTTTTTCATGTATTTGCTGTGCTGTTTGTTGAGGAAGAGTGAGTTAGTAAGAGCACTGCTTCCATACCACCCAATTAAATGAACACTTTATTGTCAATTCATTTCGCTGATGATATCGACGAAATACGCGAAAGGCTATTAAATATATTTTTTGGAATTCATCGGTACTCTCTTACTATAGCGTTATCTGAAGTAGGATAGAAGGACGGGACACAAGAACTCTGGAATAAAATAAATAATAGATATTTAATAAAAATAAATAAATTAAATTAAAATAAATCAATTTTTATTTTTGATTTATTTATTTTATTTTATTTTTTATTAAATATCTATTATTTATAGCGTTATCTGGTTCCTACAGCGCCTGGCTATTTAATTTGAATTAATAAAAAGTTTTATAATTATAACTTTTGGGGGCCTGGAACGGATTTATTCAAATTACATTGTTTTAACTTAAAAGTCGAACAAAGGTTTAGCTCTTAAAGAAATTAATTCAATAGTCTCACGGAACCGCCTTTTGGGATGAATTGTGTTTGAATTTTGAGTTAATTTCTTTATAAGCTAAAATTTGGTCGACTTTTAAGTTAAAACAATCCAATTGAATTAAATTTATAATTATAAGATTTTATTCTTGCTAGAGTTTCAATATTTTGAATCAGATGTCATCAATTTAAAATTGACATAAATTTGGTTAACTTTTCGTCTCTGTGTACAAACAAAAGAAGGAAATCGATAAAGTGAGTAAAAATGATATTAAACCTTCCCGAAAGAGAAACATGCCATTCAACTGTTAAGGCAGGAATAATGTTTTTTGTTAATATTATATGATTTATTTACTTACAAATTCGGCATATAAAATATTATTTTTCGATTTTTTTTTTTTTTACTTTTTTAAATAATGTGTCTCCATTGAAACGAGTGCAACTTTTTACTAGAAGCGTGACAATCGTATTAAAATTTGAAAATGACAATAGAAAAGTTTTTAATTTAATATTTTGAAACTTTAACATGAAATTTCAATCCAATTGGTAGAAAAGTCATTCCGTCTGAATGACAATTCGGGTGATAATGTTCTTTTAAAAAATAAGGTATCAGAAGAAAATTGAAATGCCATTCAAGTCGTCAATTATTAAAAAGGTCCACGTTATTGAAAATGTCACTTTTCTTGGATATGTTATATATTTGACAGATATTTAAACGCTATACAGATTTAATTAATATGGAAAATAAATACGTATTTCGGAGAATCATTGAAAAGCAGAAGTATTGATTTCATGACAGTCAATTTTTATTCATTACTATTAGAAGTTTATTTAAGTTTATTACAATTGGAATGTAATTTTGAGACGGCAAATGCTCAAAGTAAAAAAAAAAAAAAAAAAAATATTGATGAAGTCGCGAAATTTGATGTTGTGATCCTCGCGTGAAATAACACTTTCATTTAAGAATATCATATGTCTATAAACATCAAGTTTATCTGATTAGGCTCTCGAAGTCTAAAGACCAAATCAAGTTTAAGTACTGCTTTATTATCTCAATCTCTTTGAATAATATACAAGAAAAGTAATTAACAGGTGTAAGTTTAAACAAAAGAGATTTCTTTAAGATAATAAATTTAAATAGGCGAATTTTTATGACAGAAGTAAGGAAACGATTTTACTAAATTCAATTTAATTTCAAATTCATAGCTTTCTAATAAAATTTTGCTAACGGAAATCCTGACATCTATCATTTTTCGTGATCGAGTGACGCGTCAAAATCGTGCTCATCTTGAAATGAAATGTTGGCAATGGTATTTCCCTTTGAAAGATTTTCTCGTTCACCCATTCGGATTCTTTTTTTTCCAATCCCAAATTAATTCCAAGATTCTTTGTGAGAATTTCAGTGAATGCGAAACGGAACTCATTCGCTATCCAAATGGCGAATTCCAACATCGGGAAAACGAGACCTCCTCTTCTGAATGCCTTTTTATAACCATTCACTTCATCCGTTTTAAAAAAATCATCAGAATTTTGGAAATGGCATTCTCGCTGTATGGACGGAATTCGTTCTCTATAATAATTTGCAAAAAGCATTTTTTAAGAGGAAAATGACATTTAACTCGAATTTTTAAATCATCCAGCTAAAAATTTTCTTACGAATTCATACTTATACTAAATACCAGCAGCTTGGAGGATGCGAAAAAAATTCTTTTGACAGAAGAATATGATTCTTCATGTTAGGAATGCGTAAAGGCTACGAGAAACAGAGTAAATTTTCATTATCTTTATTAAATGAAGATTAAAATATAAAGATAATCGATTGAACTAAAGTTTGGAAAATATGGAACTCGGGCTTCCATTAAAGAAGTCAACTTTATAGGAAAATAAATATTTAACAATAAATCATATTCTCCTTGAAATTTCAGGAGTATCCTCTTATCTGCAGTAAGGTACATGACCCAAATATCGTCCTGGTTCCTATTGTCCACCAATATTCACGAAAGGAATTCAGTCAGTAAGTTACAAATGGATGTAGAAATGTAACAAATAATAGTACTGAAATGAACACTACTTTTATTTTTCCACAAAACCTTTTGTATGTTGAAGCACTTTTCCAATCATTTTACAAGCCCCTCAAGATCAGCAGCATAAAAATTTTTGGGTTGCTGACTGAATTATGCAGTGACTTCCTTTGTATAGCTTCATCATCGAGAAAATGTTCATCTGAAAGATGATGTTTGAGATGCAGCGAAAGTTCAACTAGGAAATCCTCGAGCATCTTCCGTATAGCTCTGACCTTGCTTCATGCAACTTTCATTTGTTCGTCCCTGTTAATCGTCCCTTTCAGGAAGTCACCGCCTGGTTCAAACACCAGCCAAAGAACTTTATGTTGCTGGTTTTGAGGGGCTTGTAAAACGATAGGACAAGTGCCTCAACGTACAAGGAGGTTATGTTGATAAATAAAAGTAGTTTTCAAATTAGTACTCTTATTTGTTTTACTTTAACTTACTTACTGACTTCCTGTCGTATATTGCTATAGCAGCGCTGTATATCGGCAAATTCGTTTACATTTATGCAATTTTTGTTTTATGCAGTGGGCGAGAAGATCATCGTCGTCTTTTTGAAAACAAAAGCACTGTAAGGATTTTTTTTTGTTCCTCTCGTTGATATATCGACATACAACAATCAAACAAGGGTAAGAATTCCTGAAGTGGGACCCTCAAAAACAAACATATCGTGAAATTTAAAACTTTTATTATAATTTGGTAGTACCTAATGGAGTATTAAAATTCCTAAAATATTTTTGAAAAATTTCCATTTGTTTAAAAGTTATAAATACAACTTTTGTTTAAAAACTCATATCTTTTTTGTTGGTACTTTTTGTTTAAAAACTCATATCTCAAGATAAATTTTTCAAATCTCTTTGAAATTTTAAAGATAACAAGTAAAACGCATATATTTCATAACAAAACAAAAGAATGAGAAAAATTTTTTGTGTAAAAAAATAAGTTTTTAATAAGTTTTTCAAATAAGTTTTTAATGTTCTCAATCGATTTCAACAATTTTGAATAAAACACATTTAATGTGTATTTATTATCATCAATTTTTGTCAAGCTATTCAATCGTACCACTGGGCTGCTATGCAAGTAACTCTTCATCAATCAATATTGATAGGAATAGGGAGCTTCCCTGTAAAGCAACTGTTTAAAACAACTGTTTAAAGCAACTGTTTAAATTTATTTTTTTAAACTAGTTGTTATTTTTCGTTCGTAAACTACACTAGTTATCAGACATTAATAAATGTATAATCTAACTACAGCTATATCCTTTTAGACCCAAAACTTAATTCTGTTTAATGTTTTTAAAATCTTCTTTAGGTGGGTGATATTAGGGCCATTTACTTTTTATTAAAAACACAAGCACATTATTAGATAATTTTTATTAATATCATGTTGAACCTTCTTTGGTTCAAATTACAGCGCTTATGCAATTGTTCGTGGATTTCACAAGATGCTTAAGTGGATCTATCGCTAAAGAATACCACTCAGAAGATTTGCCTTCAAATCACTTATATTGCATGGAAAAAGATGACTCTTTCGAATCATATTTTTCCAAAGCATCTTGTATATTCTCTTTTGGATTCAAATCCTGGCTCTCAGGGGACCATGGAAGATGCTGAAATCGCTGTCCATGAAATCATTCTTGAAAAATTGTGGACGATGGAAAGTGCAGTTGTTGTCTACAAAGTATCCATCCCCTTCTGGATAGAAATGAATCATTGCAGGGTACACATCATCCGCTGCAATATTTAGATAATTGTTTGAGTTCACGATCTTTCTAGCAATACCAGTGGACCTGTTTCAAACCAAACCTTGAATATCAGACCATAATGTTCATCCATGTAAGCTGGGTCCACTAATCATGAGGCACTATCTACACTTTTGCGAACTGTCGACCGACACGTGTGTTTTTTTTTTTCCAATCGCCTATTGTTTAATGAAATCATTTTTTACATCAATCGTCGCCAACCATTGGACCTCACGGACCACTAAACCTGCAATTTTGAAATTCCGTGGATGAACCAGAAAATTGTAGAGCCCCGAACCTAACCAAATGGTAAATACCCACGACTTGCTCATTAATTAAGTAGCTTTGAAATGATGTTTTAAAATCTTATGAGCGATTTAGCTTTGAATTTTCATGAAGAGTTAATGCGTACAGTGGTCCGACTCAAAACGTTCAGGGCCAACACAGAAATAAGACAGCCCTGTATTGATGATACGAGCACGCCAGAATATAGGCTTTAATTGCATATTCTTCTGTAGCACATATGAGCCTGGTAATTGCTGGTTTAATAATTTTTAATGATTGTGATGTTCGGGGCTCTTTGGCGTTAATATTAGGACATGGGCTTTTGCTCATCTGGATTATTTTGTTTGGCTAATGTTATGTATAAGCGGTTGGGAAGTCGGAGAATACTAATTAATAAGGAATTATTAATTATATTTCCTGGCATGTGCTTGTGGTGGTTTATGCTAAGAGTCTGTATTTTGTTCGTTATCACGTAATTTACAAGTGACCGTCCCATTAATTTGCATCAAGATTTCTAATTCAGAAACCGGTTTATGTGTATTAATAAAATTGTAAACCAGAAATGAGCGTAACTGAATTTTTTTTATCACCTCCTACGCCATTTCACCTACAACGTAAATAAGGCTTTATGTGACGACTTATAGAAAAACAGTTGATATAAATTTAGTAATTTTATTTTACTCGGGCCTACCTGGAGAAATATCGTTATGTGAAATCCAACTTTCTCGAAATCACCTTGGGCATCGTATGAACAATCTCTTTACAGGAAGCTAATTCAGTATATCGTCTTCTCTTCCCTACACTCTAGAGAATCTTTCTTACGAGATACGTGTATCCTCAAAGACTCTCTTAAGAACTCCCATGAAACACTTAAATAATTTGGCCATAAATTAACATTCCAGGCGTTTAGTTTCTAACACCAAAGAATACACGTTAATGCATAAAAGCTGTAAAAATTGTTTCTATGAATTTTATTGATTTTTTTATCTAGATTAAATGGGAGGTGCTTTTTCCTTACACTACTATACGAGTGATACTAGTAGAGCAGTAAGTATCTTTATCCTATTCTGTATTATTATATGAATTCATTTATGCATTTCATAATGCTTTATACAGGGTGGATAAAAAATGAGCCCCCCCCCCTTTTTATTTTCGTAACTGAAGCAGACATGTCAATTTTGATGAATCCATTGAATAGGAAGTTGTGGGTGACCTATCCTATGGTGCACTTTTCATTATCCCAAATATGCAAATTAGGACACAATCAAATCATATCTTAACACTTAAAGGAGCACTCTTCATTTCGGCAGCAAAAAAAAAAATTTTTGAATCAAATCTTATTTATATAAGTATAGCAATGCCAAATAGGAAATTAAATTAATTTTATGCAGAATAAGAAGTCTTTTTCGTAATGTATCTTAGAATATATATACATTACTCCTTCTGAGCTTAAATGAAAATGCAAGAAAGCTCGAATAATGCTTTATATAAATGTTTATATTATCTACTATTACTAAAATCCTAGGTCTGTCTGTTTTGTCCCTTTATAGACTCGGCCCCTGCAAGAGATACCTCGGAACCACCTTTTATATGGATACTTTTGGCTGTGTAGGGGGCGATAGGGGGGTTTTTATTCCAATTTCGGGTTTTTTTCCCCACAAATTTTTTTTAAAATAAAATTCAATTTTCCTGTATTTCTATAGAGTTTTGTTTGCGTTGTGCAGTTTGTGACGTCATGTTTGTTTGCGTGTGCGGTGATTGTGATTCCCTTGTGATTTAGCGTGTACAAACATTTTTTTGTAGATGTTTACCACCACAGCACGGTGTAAGAATAAAAGGTGTGGAAACTCTAGTTATTCCCTGCTGTCCACGATTGGTCGAAGTTGTCACGTTTCCTCGGGTTGCAGACAGGCGGCGCCACGAATATCGTGCAGCCGTAACAAAGCATGGAATCCAAGGAGTAAATTGTACAAATTACACGTGAAATGATAATTTTTTTTCATAAACACGGATAATAAAGAAGCAGTAGTTGCCAAATTAATCCATTATTTTTTTTGTTATGGTTAAGACAGTATTGTAAACAAAAAAAAAGCTGAATTGAAAAAAACATTCAAGGGACAAAAAAAAGTTGTCAAAACTTTATCCTTCCTGATAATCAGTTTTATTTTTTACTTTTTTTATTTATTTTTTTTAAACAATAAAATATTGAAGCTATTATTAATACGTTTGTGTTTCATTTTTTTGTATGCAAAACCATTTTTAATGTTTTAAATAGTGTTTTTGTTGAAGTTGTTAAAGGTTATCAATATTTACAATAGGTTACTATCTATTATATTATTTATTTAAACTTTTAATAATTGAAAGCCTAATTATTTTTATGCTAAGCAAATACTACCCACAAGAAATATTAAATAAAATGGAATTAATAGATAGTAACCTACTAGTTAACCAAATTTTAAAAGATGAAAAAACAAAAGAAATTTTGAGTAAAAACAAAAGACTAAGAGAATTATGTAATTAATGTTTAAAAATCAGAAATAATAAATACAAATTAAGAAAAATTATATAATCTATATTTAAGAAAAAGAAATTATAATATCATATCTTAAGAAAGACAATAATAAGCAAAAGCAAAAATCATTGATAATGACAACTTCTGTTAAAAAATTAAAAACATCATAATAATTTCACTTTAAAAATAACTACTGAAGATGTCCAAATGGGATGAAAGTTGACTTTAGTGAATAAAAAGCAACAGTATTGTAAATATGGGCGTTATTAAATAATTGATATTGAATAACGTGAGAAAAAATGAATTTGTTAAAGGTTGATAACCAAGCCCTGGATAATTTTTTTAACGAACAGAACATTTTCTTAGATATTTATATCGAATACAAGCATATAATAAATAAACAGTCCAAAAAAATTGAAAGGAGACTTTTATTTTAAGATTATGCAGCTGAGTTACATATCAATATCATTTCTTGTTGCTCAGTTGTCAAGGTTTCTCTTCTTTTGTCAAGAATCTGGTGAGGAAATATTGATAGAAAGCTCTCAACATTGAGAAAAGTCAATGGAGCATTTTTTAAGCTTGGAACAATATGTGAATAAATCACCATTTTGTTTACGTTTCCACAGTTTTCTGAAATTTTTGCTATGTTGAATAATGATTAAATCCTAAATTTTTATTTAGGAGGCAATTCAAAAATGCTCTTGTCACAGGACAATGGATGATTTCATTTGCGCAAGCGACAGCTCATTTGATCAAGCCTTTTAATTGCAAAAGGCCAAACGTGAAAGCAGTTTGAATGTACGTTAAGTCATTTTGCATCTGTTAAGAACTGAAAAAAGTATTTTGGCTAGTCAAACAGATCTAGCTGTCAATGATTTTATATACAACAGTAAAATTTTCACAGTAAAAGAGAACAGCTTTCAGCCATGTCTCCAAAATAAGTAAAGAGTGATGTCCCCCAATGAGTGATAAAAAGTAAATTAAATATCTTAATATTTTTGCAAAATGTATATTATTTAAGAAAAGAGTTAAATATTTTTTCTTTTAAATATTTATTTTAACTGCAAAATATTAAAAAAAAATGTTTTTTTTTTATTATTTTAAATATAAATCCGCTGTCTAGTAATAATATCACATTTATATCGCCGGCCTTCAAAACCCGTGGCGACATCTGGCGAATTTTCCTTGAAACGTGAGAAAATGCGACCACCATTTTCCGTCGGGTTTCCACACTTTTTATTCTTACACCGTGCACCACAATAACGCAACTATACTATTGTTGGAAATGAAACAACAAAGCATGGAAATAGAATTTTTAAGAAAATTGTTGTAAATAAAGCAACAAAGTGTGGAAAGAGAATTTTTATGAAAATTATTATCGCCAAAGAATACTGGACGCCCTCTGTTGGGGGAATATGAAAAATGAATTCTAGCCAACATTAATCCTAAAGGCGCATGAGTGATATCCCATGTAAATAAATATGTTATTTATTTTTATTTTCCTGTAAGTGGAAGTAAACTGATGCCAAATTAGTTGTTTACCATATCGAATTAATTAATACCAACGAATTATTGGCTTGCATAAGAATCCTTATGTTGCTCATTCGAGAAAAGGATGTAAATGTAGAATTTTTGTTTAATTTAAAGTAATGCAAGCAACTCAAAACCATTTGCATATCCTGTTACCGAAAATTTGTTTACCAGAAAATTTTTGTTGCCATAGGAGAATACGGATGTTACCTAGCAAAACGCGTTTCTTAAAGAAACTTTAAATATGTAACTTTAAATGTAATTAAACCTGGATTTCTTAATTTATTTCTTGCAGCTAATTTCCTTATTGTCTAATTTACCATATTTCCTTCTGAATTTACATATACGTGTGAGTACCTTTTCTGGTTCTCCATTCTATATTTTAATCCTCCTTCTTTTTTTCTTACTCGCTTATTTTTCAAATTTTCCCCATAAATTTTCAGTTAAATTCTTCTTTCTTATATACTTCAAGATGGTGATCAAATTATTCCCACTTTTTAAAGGAAATGAAAGTTAACATACGTTCATCGATTTAAACTATTTCAAAAGTTTTTATAGTCGTTAAAGGAAACGGAAGAAACCAGGTCCACAAGGAATGGTGTTGTGGTAGCTATAAATAGTAAATTAAGTCAAATTTAGTCAAAGGTTTACATATCTTTCATCAATACTTTAAATTAATTTAAATAGTTTTCATCATTAAAAAGAGAACAATATAAACTTCATTAAGCTTTATTGTATCTAATCTAGTGCATTTCAAAGTAATGTTTTAAGAATAATATTTGTAGTGCTGATTTGTTAAAATTTCCACATTGTTGAATCATCATTCCAAACATCGTAAATATCCTGGATATATTTTTAAATTGCTTTAAATTTGCCAATAAACTTATAAATTTGATGGATGTCCAAAATGCGATCATTTAAAGCAAAGACCGCCCTTTCTTGAAATTAAAGACGAAGAGAAAGACTGAAGGTGACACGATGTTTTTTATGGTGAAAGCTTTTATCCGAAGAGTGATCTTTTGCTGGCGAATGGTGGAATTGTCGTAAAAGGTGCCCTCACCGAGAAAGAGCCTGGATTTTGAACTTCATACAAATTTTAAAGAATAATTGCCCATTGGCCTTGCGTTTTCGAGCATTTTTAAAGCTTTTGAATTCCACACTTTGCTGGTCAAAGCCGTTTTTTTTGTCATGGGCCAATAATCTTTTTCTTAATCGCCGACGTAAGCACTTCGACTTTGAAACGCCATCTGCTGTTTCTCATTCGCCACTTTCTCTCCCCTTTTCCTTTTCTCTTTTATTCTGCTTCTCATCAACTTTTCTCCAAGGGTAATTTAAAATCAAAAGCTTAACCTACCACCTATGTGACGACGCTCTTTTTAACTGTGTCTATTGATTTTGTAATAGAAGTTACATAGAAGATGTTTAAGTTTTATTTACAACAGTTTCGTAAAATAATATTGTTACTAAATTCTGATATTTACAATTTGATTATTCTGTTATTTATTTAGATGGGTTATTTATAGTAAATTATTTATTCTGTTATTTATAGTAAATTATTTATTTGATAATTTACTTGCTTGCGATTATATACAGCCAAAAAAGTGCACGATACAGATTTTTGAAGAAATAATTCAGATTTGATTCAAATTGAGCATAGGTTGTTCAACTAGGGATTTGAATTGATGATTAATTTGGATTTGAATTGATAATTAATTTTAATTTAAAGTAACGTTCTCTTAATGGTAAAATGAGCTGTGACATTTACAATTGTTGGTTTCATCATTGGCGTCTGCTGTTGCTTCCTTGTATACTAGTAGGATCAATAAGTTCGGAGACTGGCCTTCCTGACGTATATGATGTATTGTTATCACGTGTTATACACACCACCTTCAAAGTACTCCCCTTCTGCAACTATGCACTTCTGTTATCGATTTCTAGAAGCTTTTGAGATCTTCAGGGCCGACGCTGCTTCCTGAACCTCAGATGCACTCTTGAAACGGCGCCTTTGAGTTCGTTTTTCAGACGTGAGAACAGGTAAAAGCGCATGGGGCGAAATAGGGTAAACAGGGAGGTGTGGAAAGGTTGGCGTTCCCATTTTAGCCAGTGAAGCCTGCGCCATGAAAGACCGATATTAGGGGGCACTGTTATGTTGCAGTATCCAATCCTTGCTTTTCCAGAATTCTATGTGCTTCCGGCGGAGGTGAGCTAGGATCTTTGTGTACTTCTCCTTGTTCACTGTCGTCAGAATTTGATATTCAGAATTTGATGTTGTCCTTCAAACACCATTTCTGCTTCCGACGAACGCGAACAACTTCAGTTCACTGATACGCATTGTTTGGGAAACCCTGCACTGCGGAGCTGCTTCCTCTTACCACGGTCTTACAATCTGACTTTTTGAAGTGAAACTTCTTATGCGGCGACAACGATATGGGGAGTGAAATGCTTAGAATCAAACGTTTTTCGCGTTACGGAAGTGACGTATCCAACAATCCAACCTTCATTGTTTCCAACAAACGGAAAACACTGATTGTTAACATCCGAGATGGAACGTGACCACCGAGAGAGAAGGCTAATCATTTAAATGTTACTGCATCATCATAGATAGTATAAATGCAGGGCTTATTATTATTATTTTTATGATTGTATTTATGTGAATGAAATGGAGAGTTCGCCCCCAAAAACAAGTGTAGAACGCATGAGAGCGTATACAGCTCGTAAAGGACAGTAGTTGGAATCAAATCCGCCATATACATCTGCAAAAGGGCAAAAAACAAAAAAATATCGTGAATATATCATATAGTACCCCGCAACAAAAGTAATTTTAATAAAATAACGCAAAGGGGTGATGAACAGTGGATTTCTGCAGTCGGTCGTTTGGTGTTGCCATTTTTTTCGGATTTTTTGAATTTGACTTCAGATTCGGATAGACCATAGAAAATTATAAAAGGAATGTCTCTAAGATCGACCCTCCGTCTCTTTGCCTTCATCGATAAAATTGATTTTAAAATTTGAAAATGAAGTAGTTTTCAAATTAATAAATAATTTGAATAAAATTTTTGATTTTTGCGGAGCGAAGACTGTCCGTAAAATTCGAAGCTCAGTGATTGTTGATTTAATGAAGTAATTCCGCATGCTTGCGTGTAATATCATTTTCTGTTAACATCTTTCTGGCAATGCAGTAACTCGCATTTTCAACTTTTTTTCTTCCATTAATAATTTTTTGATTAATTGTATTGCTGGAGACCTCGTTTCAATGTCAAAAGTATACACATTGTAGTTTATTGTATAATAAAGTACATTATAAAACCTTATTTACGGAGGGTTGATTCAGATAAAATGAGACGACTTTAAACGCCGCGTATGACCTTGACGGAATGTGATTTGCATGACTCGTAAAGGGGATTGGCTTTGTATACACTTGTTGCTGTTATTTGGAACATTTCGTGCTGAAACATGGCTTCCAAAATCACAGCTTTTTGGGAAGGGTATATGTTGGCCTTTCCTACGCTCACTTCAGTCTTTCGTGCATTGTGGAATTATGCAAACGAAATGGTATTGTGGTATCCAACGCTACTGTGGGTCGAATAATCAAAAAGAATAAATTGCGACCATCTAATGAACGTGGACGAGCAGAGAAGCAGACCAGAAACAAGCCCCAGCCAACACGCCCAGCTCAGGTGGTGCGAGAAATTCGGTCTGAAGTGCTGAAAGAAAATCCCCCCCACACAGAGAAGTCTAGCCCAAAGGAAAGGTATTTCACAGGCAACAGTCTCCAGAATAATTCATGACAATCTTGGGCTGGAGCGACGTCATAAAGCGCGCGGTCACAGACTGTCGGCCAGGCACGTGCAGGAATGATTCACCAACGCCAGAAAACTGTATGAAAACCATCTTGCAGGGGACCGATGAAGCTTGGGTGTACCTCGATGACACCAACAAACCCAGGGCAATTTACTATCGCAAAAGAGGGGGCAAGGCCAGGTCCGATTTTGTCCGAAGGTGCAAGGAAAAGTTTTCAAAGGGCTTCATGGTAGTTGCCGGATATTGCTCACGTGGACTGCTCACGATTCGTCGAGTTCCTGGAAACTGTAAAATTAGTGCAGCTTACTTCCAGAGTAATGTAATGGACCACATATGTCGGCAGGATATCCCACGTCTGTACCCTGGTGAGCAATCAAAAGTTTGGATCCACATGGACAAGGCATCAAGCCACACTGCCAAGTCATCTAGGAAGATGGAACAAGAGACGGGCATACGAGTTATTCCCTTCTCTCATGTGCCTGTAAAATCTCCTGACGCATCACTGATGGATTTCTGTGGTTTTGGTCTCCTGAAACGACGGCTCGCAAGTCGCCGACCAAGAACCGTTGATGGGCTATGGAAAGTGTGTCAGCAGGTGTGGAACGAACTTCCTATGGAGTCCCTCAAACTCAGCCTACTTCAGTGGAAATACGGTGCCGGGCGATAGTCCAACAACGTGGCTCTCACATCGAACGCAACCGATGGTGGCGCCATGGTATTACACCATCGTAACAGAACTGCAAAGTCGTCTCATTTTATCTGAATCAACCCTCCGTATATTTCTCTAAAGCTTTTGTAACAATTTTAACACTTAAAATAAGACATTGTGCTGTTGCTAGATCATAAACTTGTATTTGTATAAAATACCTTTGATTTTTTTAAATAAATCTCTTATGTTTTAAATTATTGTGTTTTTAATCATTATCAGTAACTAATCCTTTTCACTGATTACATCATCCAGTGTTTTTCACCAAGAACAGATGAAGGGGGGGCGGTATTTTCATGGACTTGAAGTTTCACTTCGGTCGGGTGTCCCGCGACATACAAGTTTTTTTTATTGTACTTTGGCCAAAGCGTCTTATGATGTTCACACCGATTGCTGTATAATGTGAATGATTTTGTATCACATGACTTCCCTTTTCATTTTATTAGATTTCTTATTTTTTTAAGTTTAAGTATTTATCATCCTCCTTCAATTGTTCTCTAAAGATGAGCAGCAGATCTGCTCGAAAACGTTAAGAAGTTTTGTTGTCAGTAATTAACTTCAATATGTTTTAGAGAGACAGTCTATCAAATTTACTTCAATTTTCTTTTTAATTTTTGCAGTATATAAGAACCTCCATTAATGCCAACAGTTACCGCCTGTATTAGAACTTCTTGTATTAGTGCTTCATGTATTGTAAAGATGAATATTGTGTTTGGAACCGGAGCAATGTTTTCTGTGAACTATTCTACGAGTGTGGTTACAGTAACAGTTGACTGGTCCATGGAAACATCATTGAGCTTTACATCCCTATGTATTTTAAATTCTCATCTGTATGTAATTTTAAAATCATAGACATCAAAATTTTTAAACTGTTGAACCTTTTATCATATGTATTGTAAAATCATGTTTTTGAAATTACACGTAAAAGGAATCCGGCTTGTTAAGTTTTAAAATTTATAAATTTTGGAATGTTACATTTTAGGTAATATGGGAAGGCGGGCTGTTGTTCTTCATGGAAATTTTTTGTTGCTATATATATATTATTTTGTTGTTTAGTTAATTTTTGATTGTTGGGTTTATAAATAAATTTGTAATTAGAAGGAATTTAATTACTTTAATATTCAATTTTATCCCAATTTATATTAATTGAACTTATTAGTATTGTCTATGATCCGCA
>JAHWFO010012534.1:0-11171 GCA_023313115.1 Rhysida immarginata
TACAAACGAAATAAAAAATACAAGGAGAAAGAAGATTATCACATCTTCCAGTAGTCCGGGAAAGAGACGTTGCTAATATCCTCAAAATTGACGTCAAGTACGTGCCTCGGTTTACGATACTTCGTATGCCAGTGCTGTTGCGACCCATGAGAGCTATGATACTGTACTTAGCCCTCTTCGCTTTGTTCAGAGCATAGGACATATGCCGGTTCCATGAGAGTCTTGAGTCAATGATACTTCCCAGGTACTTGTAGTTGTCCACCCAGTCCAGTTTCTTATTGAACAGAACAAGAGAATCTGGGGGATGCTTGAGCTTCCTATTGAGGTACAAAGCCTTGCACTTTCCGACGTTAAGGTTCAACTTCCAGAAGTTAAACCAGTCTTCGAACTGCTTCAAGGCGCACTGCAGCCGAGTGATAACGTGAGCCGGCTGGTGTGCCCACGTCATAATGGCAGTATCATCCGCATAAAAATACAGATTACAATTATTGGGTTTCGGGAAATCATGTACAAAGTAATTAAATAGCACAGGCCCGAGGACAGAACCCTGAGGGACACCGGCCTTTACAACACGGGGCGTGGAAAGATTTTCTCCAACTTTGGCTTGATAGGATCTGCCGTCAAGAAAGGATTTCACCAACAAAATCAAATCGGCAGGGAACTCGTCTCTGATCATTTTGTAGACAAGACCCTCATGCCACACATGGTCAAAAGCTTTACTGACATCGAGAAATACCACCCCACAGTACATGGAGAGGTTCAAGGGGGTGCTAAGATCTTCAACGAGCCTCCATATCTGCATCGGATAAGAGTGGGCAGCACGAAAGCCAAACTGCTCTTCCCGAAAAAGGTCATTTGCTAGACAGTGGTCTTGGAATCTGACGTGAATCGTTTTCTCCAACACTTTGGACATCGTGGGTAGCAGGCTAATAGGTCGGTAACTCGCCGGAATCGCAGGATTTTGCCCCTGCTTGGGGATACTTAACACAATAGATTGCTTCCAAGCCACAGGGAAGTAAGAAAATTTCCAGCAGACGTTAATGATATTAGTGAGATAGTCAATAAAGTTCTTTGGGAGATTCATAAGGGCGTTATTACTCACCGTGTCTCTTTCTGGAGCCTTCTTCTTTTTCAGTTTACTTATGATGGTGGCGACCTCTCCAGCCTCGATGCTGTTCTTAGTTAAATGCTATGGGACTTCATCAAAGTTGACAATACCTTCTTCCACAAGCTGAGACATGATTTGGCTCTCGGGCTTATCATTGGTAGAGTAACAAACTGCATTTCCAGTGAATCTGCAATGACTTGGGCCTTGTCCTGATCAGTTTGCACATAGTCACCCTGTGGTGTACGGAGTGGAGGAAGAGTGGTGTACGAAGTACAACATTCTTCTTCTTCTGTAAAGCTCTGACTATACTCCAAATGGAATTGTCGCGAGACGACAAGCTTTTGAGTTTTTCATTCCATCTAGCGTCGCGCAGCTCTTTTATCTCCTCTTGAACTCTTCGCACTAATCTGTTGTACTTGGTTTTGAGCCAAGGTTCACGATAGCGTTGCCATAGTCTACGGGTCCTGTTTCTTTCAGCGATTAGGCGTTGGATTCCAGGAGTGAGTTGGATTCGATGAGAAGGTTTATTTTCTGATGGATACTTACTAGCTTCTATGGCACTGTTAATACATCTGGTGATGTCATCAACAAGTTGATCGATGTCCTCTGTACAGTAAGCAACGTCGGGATGGCAGCCATATTCCTTAAGAATATCTTTGTAGAGCTTCTAGTCTTGATGATGTATCAGTTCCTCTCGGAAATTTATGTCGACATTGTCAAAGGTCAACGCCACAGGCTGGTGGTCAGAATGAAGGTCATCAATCGTGAAGATATTGTACGGTTTGAAGAAACCCTTCAAGAGCGAGATGTCCAAAACGTCACTACTAGGGGAGTGGTCGCAGTAGTAGGTGTCCTCCACAGGTCCAGCAGCGATAATATCATCTCTACCTTGTATGTACCTATAGAGAATCATGCCGTTGTAATTCTGCGTTCTGGAGTTCCAGCTTGGATGTTTGGCATTTAGGTCACCAGCCAGGACGACTGGAGTGTCACCACTGAAGAGGTCATCAAGCTCGCAAATGTCAAGATAATGTTTAGGTGAATTGTATAGCGCCACGAACTTCACTTCACCACAGGAGACGTCATTGATAATGATGGAGGCCGATTCCATACCTGCATAAGACTTGGATACTAGTTCTTCGTGTTGAATTGCCTTCTTAATGATGATCGCAGCGCCCCCAGACGCACATCTTGCAGCATTTGAAGCCATTCGATCCTTACAGTACACACACTAGCCAGGTAGCTTGAAGTCTTGACTTGGTTTGAGGTAAGTTTCACAGAGGAAAGCAACGTCGATTTCTTGCTTTATCAGAAAGTTGTGAAACTCGAGACGCTTTCGGGGAATGCCCCTAGCGTTCCATATCACGCACCGAAGTTCACCTTTGTTGATTACAGTATAACGTTGTGCAGCCATACTAAAATTAGTTGGTCGTAAGGAGCCCACTCAACTGTGGGTAACTTTTGCCTAGATTAGAAAACAGATGAAAGTTACGTCCTAATTGTTTATACATACCTGATAGGTCGTTGATGTTGAGGCCTTTATCTTCCGGCGTAGACACAGCGGCAGCATAGGATTTGCCTGCTGTCACTTTAGAACTAGACATCCTTTGAACCTGGGGGTATTTTGGACATTTCGTGTAGCTTCATGTGTGCTGTCTACCACATCTGATGCACTTTCGGGGTCTTGTCCTTTGATCTTGGGGCAATCTCTTGACTGGTGCCCCTCAGCACATTTATTACAACGAGGATCTTCCGTGTAGCCCCATGGATACGTGTTCGAAGCGCAGGCAGTTGTAACACTGTAGTGGCTTCTTGTTCCCTCGAAAGGCCTCCACTGAAACTGCCAGCGGCCCAATACGTGTTATGTTTTTCACTGACTGGTTGTGTTCGGTGTTCCGGAGTAGGACCAAAACCATCGGCATATCAATGGATCCTTTGGCTTTCCTCAATCGAATAACTTTTTCCGGGAAGTAGTTGGCTCTTTTTAGGTCTACTTGGAAGTCATCGAGGTCATACGTAACATCCACATTACGAATTACGTATTTCAAGACCTTCTCCGACTTCAGTTGATGATGCTGAATTTTTAAAATATTATCAGACTTAATTCCAGAGACTAACCTGTTGTGTGTTTCTTCATCTTCACATTTAACCCACAAACAAACAAACATCCTTCTTTATATAGACAGTAGCGCTCAAAAAATAGTACACTTTATGTTTTATCATTATAACTTCTAAAGTATTGAATTTTAATTAAAGAATTTGTAATAATATATAGACTGCTTAAACATTTGAATATTGAAAGAAATTCAAACTCTTTACAGTTAATTAGTATTTGAAGACTCATCCATTATCGATAGAGGTGAGTTCATAAAATAGTACACACTGAGTTTTATGTAGATTTTTCTCATATTCTCTATATTGATGTTGACATTTTGCTGTTGCTGACAATATTTAACATGTCGCTTCGAGTTCATCTACCATCTTCAATAAAAAGCACATTATAGATGCAATCAACAATGGCAACTCGTACACCTCAGTTTCGGAGCAATTTCAAGTTCCAAAGTCCACGGTGGCAAGAATTTTTCAGCGTTTTCGCACGCAAGGATATGTAACACGTAAGCCAGGGTCGGCCGACCAAAATCAACAACTCCACGAGAAGATTAAGTCTTGATACGGCTGTCTAAGGCTGACCCGAAGAAAACTGCAGTTGACCTTAATAACGAAATGGCAACCTTCCATAATGTTAACGTTAGTGTGAGTACCACGAAAAGATGTCTGAGAGATGCAGATTTGTTTGGCAGATGTCACGTGAAAAAACCTTTGATCTCCAAGAAGAACCGGATAGCCCACCTCAAATTTGCCAAAGATCATTTGAAGTGGACCTCCAAAAAATGGAATAAAGTGCTTTTTAGTGATGAATCGAAGTTTTTACTATTCGGGTCTGATGGTATCCAGTACGTACGCCGTCCTGCAAACCATAGATTTGATCCAAAATACCAATTACCAACCGTTAAACATGGTGGAAGATCCTCTATGGTATGAGGTTGTTTCAGTCATAAAGGGGTAGGCCTGCTGATAAAGATCGATGGAATAATGGACAAAATAGTATATAAGAATATCTTAGAGCAACATATGCTTCCTTTTGCCAAAGCAAATATGCCTCGTGGATGGATTTATCAGCAAAACAATGATTCCACATATACCGCTTGTGTGATCAAAGACTGGTTCAAGTCAAAGAAGATACGAAATCCTATTGAGCATATGTGGGAAGAATTAGACCGCAGCTGCAAGTCACAGAAAGCACGAAATTCACTGGAAAAATTTGAAATCTTACGAAAAGAATGGGAAAAAATTCCAATGGCCAAAATCACTAAACGAATTGATTCAATGCCAGCCCGCTACAAAGCTGTTATTGATGCAAAAGGTTTTGCAACAAAATATTGATCTGCTAACTCTTTTTTTTCATTGTATTTACTTCATTTTTGGGATTTTTTTGCGTGTGTACTATTTTATGATTTTTGTATTTTGGCAGTTTAATGGTGTCCTCGCAAATACAAATAACAGTGACCTTATTTCTAGTTTTTCTTTTGTATATATATATAGATAATATGTATACAAAGTTTAGTTATATGTTCTTAATTTTTTAAAAGTATTATAACAATAAACATGAAAGTGTACTATTTTTTGAGCGCTACTGTATATATATATATAGAAGATAGAATTTTATTGGATCTTTCATCCTAATTTTTGATTCGATGTTTCTGTCTCCCTCTTTTAATGATTCACCGTTTTGTAAAGTAACCTGATTGACTGTTGCCACTTACACATTGTCTTTAACTTTATATTCTCCTCTGGTTATATTAAGTGTCCCAATATCCAAAAGTTAAAACGAATAGAACTTCTAAAGTAGCTTAAGGAAGAACTTTTGCATCCGTTGCTTCTGCTTCTATTGGTAAGGGAGTCGCTGACCACGACGATTTGGTTAAAATTCAAAGGTATCTAGGTAACCTAATGAATATGTTAAAGGATAGTGGCAAAGTGTTGCCGCAGACCACTCAAACTGAGGCAAGAAAATAATCATGAACAAAGTTATAAATCAAGGTAAGCTACGTTTTACTATTTGGAATACGAGGGGCATCCCTCGCAAGCGTTTCGAATTTTATGATTTCCTTACAAGCTGGAACATCGATGTTGACTTCTTGTGCGAAACCCATCTCAAACACAGTAAGTCTTTCAATCTACCAGGGTACTATGTTTACCGAAAAGATAGACCCCCTAAAAAAGCTTCAGATCCAGCCTCTGGTGGGATAGCTATTATAGTTAAAAGAGGTATTAATCACACTAAGATTGTCACACCTAACCTTGTCAATATGGAAGGAGTTTCCATTGTCATTAAAGAGGCTGATGTTGGAGAGGTCAAGTTTACTTCCCTGTACAACCCACCCAGGTATAAGTTAGACTCTGGCGACTTAGATGAACTACTGTCTGGGCCCACCCCAGCCGTTATGGCGGATGATTTGAATGCCAAACACTCACACTGGAACTCCAGGTGCACTAATCAAAGTGGCTTGGTACTTTATAGGTACATGATAGATCAGATCGACACTTCCGTTATTAACCCTCTTGAAGATACATTCTACTCTGATCACTCACCCGCTAATGACGTGCTCGATATTGCTGTTCTCAAGGGGTTTTTTCAAACCCTACAATATTTTTACAGTAAATACCTTATCATCTGATCACCTGCTAGTTGCACTAAATTTTAGGGGGATATATATCGACCTGAGAATAAATCTTCGTTATAAGCAGGACTGGAAAATTTTTAGAGAATATCAAAACAACATTTTTTAGAGAATATCAATGCCACTAAAACACAACATTCCCTATCAGGATCTCGTCACCAGGAGTGACATTGACGAAAATATCAAAAAGGTCATTCATTCCGTCAAGATGACTACGAATACTAGTGCTACTCCGGTGGATTGCAAGCGGCCAGACCATCTCGAACTTCCTCCCTCCATCAGGCAACTCATCCACGAAAAAACACCTTAAGAAGATTTTGGCAGCGTACCAGGTTTCTCCACTTCAAGATGACGTACAACAGGCTATCCCGCAAGGTAAGTGATCAGATTAAGGATTTAAGAAATCAAAGATGGAATGACAAAATTAAGAGTCTATCCGTCTAGGATAACTCTTTCTGGAGTACGGTCAGGGCCCTTAAATGCAACAGGGCTATTGTTCTCCCTCCTCTGCTTACAGAGGATGGTGATTTCGTTAGAAATGACCAGGACAAAGCACAAATTATCGCCGATTCACTGAAGAGCCAATTCTCTACGCCCAAAGAGGATGGCCTGGTCAATATTACTCATGAGGTCAACGACACGTGTGACAAGTATGGCCACACACAGTGCGCTCTTGCCTCTCCTGATGTCATTGGCACTTCTGAGATATGGGACATCATAAAGCGCCTGAAAATCAAACAGGCAGCCAGCATCGACACCATTACTAACAGTGCTCTCAAGAACTTGCCTCCCAGTGTTATCTGCATCATCACCAAGGTCATGAACGACTGCTGCCTTAACGGTTATTTCCCTAGTGCCTGGAAGGACTCAGTCATCATCACCATTCCTAAACCTGGACTGGATCCTGCTCTTCCCACAAGTTATAGGCCCATTAGCTTGTTGCCCATGCTTTCCAAAGTCTTTGAGCGCACTATACTCAAGGCAAACAACCTCATTCGTAGTGAGCAATTTGGCTTCCGTCCAGGCCACTCTTGTCAGCTTCAGTTATGGAGGCTTGTTGCTGATTTAAACGGTCCTCTCAACCTCTCTATGTTTGGTTGTCTCGTTTTCCTCGATGTCCAAAAGGCCTTTGACCAAGTCTGGCATGATGGACTCATTTACAAAATGATTATCTACGGGTTCCCTGACGATCTAATTGCTCTGGTTCGCTCCTTCCTGTCAAAGAGGACTTTTCGTGTTAAGGTTGGAGACTCCTTGTCTGAACCCTGCGATGTTAATGCTGGTGTACCCCAAGGCTCTGTCTTGGGGCAGCCATATTCAACTTCTTTATCCATGACTTTCCCAAGTTTGCAAAGCGTAATCTTTACTTGTTTGCTGACGGCGGCTCCATCATGACTTGGGCACGAAACTCAGCACATGTCATCACTCGACTCCGAAAAGCTTTACATCAGTGCGAGAGCTGGTTCACTAAGTGGCGATTAAAGCTGAATGTCAAAAAGTGCAAGGTCATGTTTATCACTCGCAAATGCAAAAACCTTCCAAAGCCCATCTTCTTATTTGGCAAGAAACATGAGTGGGTAAAAAGCTATAAATATCGTGATGTCATGGTCGACTCCAAACTAAACTGGAACGACCAAGTCCAATACGCGCTCAACAAAGCAAAAAAAGCGAAGTTCAGTTTGATTGCACTTCTGAGGCAAAACAGCGCTCTTAATGTGGATAACAAACTCTTGATATATAAGGTTGTGATTCGTACTATTTTACTTCATGGAATGCCTGCTTGGGCTTCTATTTGCAAATCTAGGTGGAAGGATCTCCACACCTTCTAAAATGTTGCTCTCCGACCCATTGCCCAACTTGACAGAAGAGTTGCCAACAACACCCTAACTATGACGATTTGGGGATGACCCACATAAGGCACCTTTGTCCAGACACTTATGAAGAACATGCTAACCAAGATGGAGAATCATGAAAACACCCTGGTTTATGGCATTCTGGACCATCCACTTGTAGTTAAGCATGTTCCAGTGGAAAAGATCACTGTTCATACGGGCAGAGCTGAAACTGTCAAAGTTAAATGTGAAGACGAAGGAACTCACAACTGGTAAGTCTCTGGAATTAAGTCAGACAATATTTTAAAAATTCAGCATCATCAACTGAAGTCTGAGAAGGTCTTGAAATGCGTCAATTCATAATGTAGATTGTCGATCTGCAGGACTTCCAAGAAGACGTAAGAAGAGCCAACTACTTCCCAGTAAAGGTAAGGAGACTCAGAAAAGCCAAAAGATCCATTGATATGCCAGTGGTTTAGGTTCTGCTCCCGAACACAACCAGTCATTGAGGAGCATCACTCGTATTGGGCCACTGGCAGTGTTAGTAGAGGTCTTTCAAGGGAACAAGAGGCCACTATAATGCTACAATTGCCTGCGATTCGGACACATATCCTTGGGCTGCACGGAAGATCCTCGTTGCAACAAATGTGCAGAGGGGCACCAGTCAAGAGATTGCACCAAGATTAAAGGCCAAGACCCCCTAAAGTACGTCAGATGTGGTGGACAGCACACGTGAAGCTACACGAAATGTCCAAAATACCCCCAGGTTAAAACGATGCTTAGTTCCAAAGTGACAGCAGACAAATCCTTTGCAGCTGCTGTTTCTAAGCCAGAGGAAAAAGGCCTCAACATTAACGACCTACCAAGTATGTATAAACAATTAGGACGTATCTTTCAACTGCTTTCCAAACTAGGCAAAAGTTACCCACAGATTTATACTATGGCTGCACAACGTTAGACTGTAATCAACAAAGGTGAACTTCAGTGCGTGATATGGAACGCTAGAGAGATTCCCCGAAAGCGTATCGAGTTTCACAATTTTATGTTAAAGCAGGAAATTGCTTTCCTCTGTGAAACGTATCTCAAACCAAGCCAAGACTTCAAGCTACCTGGCTATTTTGTGCACCGTAATGATCGTATGGCTTCAAACGCTGCAAGGTGTGCTTCTGGGGGCGCTGCGAACATCATTAAGAAGGAAATTCAACACCAAGAATTAGTCTCCAGATCTTATGCAGATATAGAATCGGCCTCTATCATTATCAATGACGTCTCCCTTGGTGAAGTGGTAGTTCGTGGCGCTCTACAATTCACATAAACATTCTCTTGATGTTAGCGAGCTTGAAGAACTCTTCAGTGGGGATACGCCAGTTGTCATGCATGGGGATACGCCAGTTGTCATGCATGGTGATACGCCAGTTGTCATGCCAAACATCCAAGCTGGAATTAGAATATGCTCAATCAAAATAGCGACATTCTCTTTAAGTATTTGCAAACCCAAGATGATGTTATTCGCTGGTAGACCTGTGGAGGACACCTACTACTGCGACCACTCCCTTACTAGCGACCTTTTGGACATCTCGCTGATGAAGGGGTTCTTCAAGCCATGCAATATCTTCACAATTGATGACCTTTCTTCTGACCACAAGCCTGTAGCGTTGAACATTGACAATGTTGACATCAATTTCAGAGAAGAACTCATACATCATCAAAACTGGAAGCTCTTCAAAATATTCTCAAGGATTATGGTTGCCATCCCGACCTTGCGTACTGTACGGACGACATCGATCAACGTGTTGAAGACATCACCAGACATATTATCAGTGCCATAGAAGATAGTCATTTCTCATCAGAGAATAAACCTCCTCATCGAATCCAACTCATTCCTGGAATCCAACGCCTAACAGCTGAAAGAGACAGGACCTGTAGGCTACGGCAACGCTATCGTGAACGATGGCTCAAAACCAAGTACAACAGGCCAGTGCGAAGAGTCCAAGAAGAGATAAAAGAGCTTCGCGACGCTAGATGGAATGAAAAACTCAAAAGCTTGTCGGCTCGCGACAATTCCATTTGGAGTATGGTCAGAGCTTTACGGAAGAAAAATGATACGCTTTCTCTACTCCGTACACCACAAGGTGACTATGTGCAAATTGATCAGGACAAGGCAATGCAGATTCACCAGAAATGCAGTTTGTTACTCCTTACAACAATAATTCCGAGAGCCAAATCATGTCTCAGCGTGTGGAAAATGGTCTTATCAACTTTGATGAAGTCCCGCAACATTTAACGAAGTATAACATTGTGGCCAGAGTGATCGCTACCATCATAAGCAAACTGAAAAAGAAGGCTCCAGGAAGAGACAAGGTGAGCAATAACGCCTTTATGAATCTCCCGAAGAACTTTATTGACGAGCTCACCAATATCATTTGCGACTGCTGGAATTTTTTTTACTTCCCTGCGTCTTGGAAACAATCTACTGTGTGAGTATCCCCAAGCAGGGGCAAAATCCAGAAAATCTCCCGAGCTACCGACCTATTATCCGCTCCCCTCGATATCTAAAGTTTTGGAGAAAACGATCCTCGTCAGATCACAAGAACACTGTCTCGCCAATGATCTATTTCGTAAGATCGGTTTGGTTTTATTGCCGCCCGCTCTTGTCAGATGCAGATAAGGAGGCTCGTTGAAGACCTGAGCACCCCCCTGAACCTTTCCAGGTACTGCGGGGTGGTATTTCTCGATGTCAGTAAAGCGTTTGACCAGATGTGGCATGGGGTCCTTGTCTACAAGATGATTAGAGACGGGTTTCCTCCCAATTTGATTTTGATGGTGAAATCCTTTCTCACCGACAGGTCCTACCAAGCTAAAGTTGGTGAAAATCTATTCACGCCCCGTGTTGGAAAGGCCGGTGTCCCTCAAGGTTCTGTCCTCGGGCCCGTGCTATTTAATTATTTTGTGCATGATTTCCCGAACTCCAAAAATTGTAATCTATATTTCTATGCTGACGATACTGCCATTATAACATTGGCACACAAGCCGGCTCACGTTATCACTCGTCTACTGCACGCCTTAAAGATGTTCGAAGACTGGTTGAACTGCTGGAAGCTGAACCTTAATGTCGGAAAGTGCAAGGCCATGTACTACAACAGAAAGTTCAAACTAAAAGAAAATAGGGTCAAAAATGATACGGTAGTGTAAGTTTATTGCGCCTTACGCGTTTCGGCCTTATGCCATCATCGAAGGCTATACATCTACAAGAAGTTAAACTGGCCGTGGGCCAGGTATTTATACAGGAGGTGTGGGATACAGAAACAAATAAGAAATATTGATATAATTTTTGCCGATCAAACTAAACAGACCATCCAAGATATGTCATCAAAACGCTTGCAAGACACCGCAGAGAAATTAATCGCCCGGAAACCGCATCCACCGAAACTACGGGCACCATTCAAAATCCACAAACCTGATAACCCGATCCGACCAATTGTAAACTGC
>JAHWFO010012535.1:0-10864 GCA_023313115.1 Rhysida immarginata
AAGCTTTTAAATACCTGGAGTATTCTTCTATTTAACTACATAAAAATGGCAATAAACCTAATAATCATATCAGTAATTAAAATGTTAAAATTCCCCGATTTTATAAGTAAAAGAAGCCAAAACTTTACTTACACCGCATTGCTTATATTCTACTTCTGCCCTCCCAATATGGTGGATTGCACACTTCCGGTGACTTCACTCCAAACCGCGCTAAGCGTAGTTCAGTTGTTTTTTTAGATCATTGATATAACCTTACTAGTTGTTACCCGCAGCTTCGCCCGTCTGCGCCATCTGTTGAGGGGAATTACAAAGCAAAAGCAGAGAGTGGGGAAGGGGGGTCGTAGGGGGCTGATTTTCGGCGATAGGGCAGGAGCTTTATTGATAAGCCTGCCCTGAAAATTTCAAGTTGCTAACTCAAACCGTCTAGGAGGAGATAGAATTACAGATAAATACACGCAAGAGTTTTAGTATGATAGATATGTAACAGTACGTTAAGTGTTTGATTTTTGCATTTATAACGAGTGAAGCCCAGAATGGTCCTTTACTTCGAACCCATTCAACTTTCAAGATTTCAATTATCTTTCTTCTCCCTCTCATTGGATACTCATATATTCCTCTTAAACCTCTGACGGCGAATTTTTCCTCTGGGGCATACCTGAGAGCGTTTGTTCATTTCCTGAAGACACTTGAGATTTGGAAATAAGAAAGAGATGTAAACATCAGCAAGTTCGTTTATGGTTCTGGTTACACATTTCTGGCCTTTGATCTTTTGGGGGACAGGAATTATTATACAGATAGATATAACCTTATATGTAAGGTATATTAAGTTAAGCATCGAAGTTCAGTTTTCCGAACATTTAGCTAATTCGGTGAAACTGATTGCTTATCAGAATCTCCTGGATATGAATAAAGACAGAGCCATGAGATTCGATTTCACGAATTAAGATCGATGGATAGGCAAGAGCTATGGGGTTCCCTCGAGAGGATCCATTTACTTGTCCTATAGCAAGAGGGGTTTTTCAGGCGGATTTGGTACGAGGGCTCAAACCTATTCACCCATCTTTACCCATTGATAATACGGATGATTCTAGGCTCACACTGGGTGGCTTTTTTTATTTCTTCGATTCTTTCGGAATGTTTCCGCAACCACAATTCCAACCGATCATGTTTATGCTCGTGGAAAAATGGATCTACAACATGAGAATAGTGCAACATCAGATGTCTAACACCTGTGATCAACACTGTCTATATCACCTGAAATTAGCAGCCACGGGTTATTCTATGAACAACACTTACACAAATGGACTGTTTTTAAAAGACTTACTCGTTCAATGTGAAATCATTCAAGACGAATATACTGTCAACTCTGAATTTAATACCTGTCAAAAGTCCAAATGGAACCAATGTTGCAAACCTTTAAATTACTCTGTTTAATTATTCTAATTAATATTATTATAATTATTATTATTATTATTATTATTATTATTATTCAATTTCTGTTTATTCATTTGTTCAAATAAACTTTTCGAATTCAGATTGAATTTGTGTTTGTTTGTGGACACTTTTAATCTCTAATAAATAAATAAATAAATAAATAAATAAATAAATTACATAATCACTGGTTTTCATGCTTTTAATTACTTTTTTATTCAAATTTTACAGACATAAAATCAAATTTTATCATTGCAACACAAGCTAATTTTTTTTACATTAAATTGTTATTTATCGTAATGCAACCAAGCGAGCTTTGACATGTCAGGTGCGTCCACAGACTGGTACACAGGATTCACAATTAATTCTTGTGGGATATTGATATGATGAACAGAGCTCGCCCAGCTAGAGGCTTCTTCAGGTTGTGGTTGGGTAATCATACGTCTTGTATTAAACTATCAATGTTCAATCCTCGTATTGATTTCCCGCCGATTGACGCAGTTCCTTTTTTATTCCATGTGATAACATTAGATCTCTTTTAAAGTGTCTTGATGAAGCGTGTACGTTGGGAGGTCTGCTCAACAGGCGAACTCACTATGTTTCCTGGTCGACCGATCTCGTTATAGGCTTCGTCAGGTCTGCTAATCATTGCTATATCAACATCATCGTTGGTTTTTTCTTTTAAGCCTGCAGACATGCGTAAATCGGGGAATAGACGAATTGTTGTAGATATAGGTAAGTACGGTGTCTTTTGAAGGGATTGCCATGACTATGTTTGGGGCATTAAAGACGGGCTTGAAGGTGTTTGAGGTTCGGTTTACGGTGAAAGACTCGTTTGTTTCGAGTGGGCTTCATGGTGCTTTGCTTAGTTATTTTTAAACTGTATTTAAATAAAGGTCCATTTTCTGATGCACATTCAAATTTGATGCTTTTAAAATCTCGTTGATTTGAGAATCCAGTTGTTTATTACGTTTTATATTCAACATCATTGACCACACACGGTTCAGACTTAAGTTGGCTAAGTTCCGTGTGTCGCAATGGCGCAGGGACACTCTGGACTGTAGTGTGAAAGAACCTGTGATATTCGTGAGCAGGTAATAAGACGTACTTTTGCATGTTCTTAACTAATTAATTTATTCAAAATAGGCGCAGCTACACTTCCTAGCGAAAGTGGCAGCAGGAATACGTTTCCCCGTTGATTCAGATAAGTTTTCTTGGCTCTTAATGAAATTTATTTAAGGGCTAAACCTTTTATTCCACAAATGCTGCTTAATGGGTGGTGTATAGACGACAGATTAATGTAAAATGTTATGACAGATCTCACACAGAGCTTTAACTTGATTAAGAGTTCCATGTAGCATTAATACTTTCCTATGCTGAAGAATCGCGTGTTTCAAAGCTTCTAGAAAATGACGATGTTTCACAACCAGAGAATCATTGTTGTGTCACTTCCCTAATCAGTCAATTTAAAAATGACGATCGGAGTCTTTAAACTCGTGTTTTTTCCACATAGACCACGAAAGGTCTTTCGTGAGGAAAAATCTCACTACCCAATCTCAGAATATCAGGGGAACTCTGAGTTAAATCAAGTAGTAAATAACTATGGGGCTGCTGAGTGGCATCTTTAAAGGCTTCAATGATAAACAACCATAACCTGTTTGCGATGCCAAATCTGTCCCACGCCTCTAGATGACTTTAACAGGAAGTTGAACTGAGTATTTAAACTTATTGTATGAATGATTATTAACAACACAGAGAAATCGAGATGATCACTGTATTGCGTGTAGATTTTCTCAACAATTTCGTTATTTTTAACTTCATTTCATAAATCGTCTAAAATCAGTAAAGCCTGTTCAGATATACGTTCGTGTATCAACTTTTCATCTGGCGCCCCTCCATGAAACATAATGTTCAGAGGATTAATAAACAAATGGAACGTGGTTTGGTTCATATATTTTTATTAATTGTCAATTAACAGAGGTACATATTTTTTGTGGCAACAATGGCAGATAAAAAAATAATCAATTTACAAAAAAAGAATCAAGTTAAGAGAACATGAAGAAATTAAAGGGTAAAAATGAACCTTGTGCGCAAAAAGGCATGGCGCGTTTAACTTGCTCAGTGGGACAAAAAAAAACATCTCGCTCATCACTCCTGCTGAAGAAAAGTAAAGAAAATTTACTCAGACTAAAATGGAACAACTTGCTGTATTACACTAATCAAGAAAACCTTTCATAGCAATATCGAGCTAGAAAATGATTGAGGAAAATGTCAAAGAATCAATCTGAACCAGGCATGAAAATAAGGATGCCATGGAGAAACAGCAGTATTTCTTCAGAAGGAGGATGAGCTGGCAGGAGGTTTTATAGCAAAATATATAAATATTCCACTGGCGGGGAGGTTGATCAGCAGCCATGCTACACAGGAGACGTGTAGGGTGGAAGAGGAGCAAGAGGTGAATGAAGAATAAACTGTAAGCATAAAAAAATAAAAATTATAATTTGCCAACAATTAAACGGTATAACTTCCTGCGGTCGAGGAAATTAGCCGCGAGGGAAAGAACGCATTTGCCACATCACATGCAGACCATAAAAAGTGAATTTTGCGACAACAATAATAAAAATTTGAATTGCAACAATCAGTGAACATATTAACAAGAAATCTATACATCAATTTATAACAAAATTGAACATAAATATATTTATTAAAACAAAAAATATTAAACCCAATATCAGACATAAAAATATTATTAATCCCAATTTTCCCGAACAAACTCCCTGTAATTTTACTCGAGTGCAAGATAAATAAACATGTCTGTGAGCATAGAGGTGTTGAGAAAAACTTATTGACTGGACCTAAAAAAAACTTAAAGGACATAAATAACATAAAAATTATGTTAAGTAAAGTGAACAAGCTATTAGATAGTGTAATATGAATAGTGTGCGCACACTTAAATTAATGATTATGAATTATAAGTTTATCGGCATGCCAAACTTTACATTTGAGCTCAGTAGTGTAAAAAATACATATCCTTATCAAAACTAGTTATGTACTATGACTTATTTACTAGTATAAAATAGAAAAATGTACACCGTAACCTTTCTTCTGGTTAAGAGCAAAAGAAAACGTGAAGTTGATGAATGCATCAAAAGTTAAAAAATTTGGCGTTAAGAACCCCTCTCATCCCGCCTAACAACTTCAAATAAGAAATTTTTTGCAGTTAAAACGAAAAGAAAGGACGGCCATACATATACATAGATTTATTCCAAAAAAAAAGTCCAACTAGTGTTTATCATCCCGCTTAGTTAACGACAATTGATCCCAAATTTTATACAGAGTGGCGGAAGGTAAAGGTTTTGTCAACACATCTGCAGGCATGTCTGAGGATGGGTAGTAGGCGAGGATCACATTCTGGAGATTGATTTCGCGCGGGATGTAATTATGCAATCTCAGAATGTGCCTCTTTCTACTCTTAAATTCCAATGCACTCAGACACGCGATGGTAGAAGTTGAATCGGTGTATATGGTCGTGTGGAAAGAGATAATTCCCCCTGTTCTATATGGGTGATTAAATCCCATAACCACCAAAATGTTTTTACGCACTCGGATATAGCTATTATTTCTGCTTCATGGCTGCTTAAGGCCATGAGACGCTGCTTCTTAGAGCACCAGGAGATGGTATTTTCTTCCAATTTTATGAGGATACCAGAGTAACTCTTGCTCTGTGGGGTAACACACCAATTTGCATCGGCAAATGCACACAATGAACCTGTTGACGGAACAAAGGTGAGCGATGCGTCACGGGTGAGAGCTAGGTAAGCAGCGACTCCCTTTAGCACCGTCATATGCAAATGAGTTGGTGACCTGGCATATGACGACAATCGTGTGATAGTGAAAGCTATATCCAGTCACGTGCATATCATAACATACATAAGTGACCCGAGGAGAGACTGATAAGTCATGAGATCAGCTGGCCATGAGTGTGCTACTTCGTCCAGGTTCACATGCTGACTGAGGGAAACGGTTCTAGGTTTAATGTCTTGCAATTGATAGTCATGCAGCACTTGCCGGATGTAGTGAGCCTGGGATAATTTGATGACATTGCCTTTCCAGCTCACACCCATAACTAAAAGGTGATGTATGGGTCCCAGATCCACTAGATCGACTTCCTGCCATCTACGGAGTGTAAAACAACCGTTGCTGTTATAAAAGAAAAAACTATCATCCGCTCTGGATGGGGTAAACTCCAAGCGGAGCAGGAGCTGACATAATTTCATATACCAACACCTCCCACTCTGCTTTAAACCATACAGTGATTTTCGGATTGTGCATACTTCGTCTGAGCGATGTGTCAACCCCTTGGGTGGCATTACATATATCGTGTGATTTATCGGCTCATGCAGATAGGCAAATTTGACATCATATTGGTGCAACGACATGCCCTTATTGGCCACTATAGCAAACAGTAATCTTAACGACTCCATCCGATTTACAGGGGAAAACCTGAGTTCATATTCAGTTCCATACGTCTGTGACGATCCTATGGCGACCAACCTGGCTTTAAATCTTGACACCGACCCGTCTGGATTGTATTTAATGTGGTATATACATTTCGTTTTTAGTATCTTCGTATTTAGGGGCTTAGGGACTAAGTCCCAGACTTGCTGAAGGTGGAGCGAGTCTAATTCACTCTTCATACATCTTTCCATTGGTGATCTCAATGAGGTATCTTTGATGACTGCAGTATCATATGAACATGGCACTCAATTCCCCTGGGAACCGTACATCTTCCCATTGGTGATGTTGAGGGGAAGTGAGTGCCTGTTCATATGACACAGGAATCATCAAAGATACCTCATTGAATGCGGAATCGATCAGGTTGGGATGGCAGAGTACAGAATGCGGAATCGATCAGGTCGGCGCCTCTCTGCCTTATCTTTAGCTCTGGGATCTGTGTAACTCCTGTTGAGCGGGCGCAGGGGCAGGTTGCGTCAGCGGTGACAGATCCAACTGAACGGGTGCCTCCACCGGAGGAACAGGAGAGATCATTACAGCAGGAACGGAAGGATCCTCTGCTTCAGGGGCAAAATGTGGTGGAGGGTCCTTGATGTCGGAGGCTGGAGATAACGACAGCGGTTGTTTGACATTCCTTGCTTTGTCAACCTGAGAAGTCTCTGATTGGATATCATATGGAAGCTGCAACATAGACAGAATCGTGAATAACAGTTCGCGGCACATTGACAGTTCAGGGAATGTTTTTGGAAAAAATCGAACTGATCGAGATCGAATCAATTTGTCCTCCTCAATCGAATAAATGAGATAGCCTGGTAATGATGCAGGGTAACCCATGAAAATTCCATGTTTGGCACGTGCCTGGAATTTGGATCGGTGCAATCTGGGCACAAAATCATAGACTATTAAAACATAAAATATTAAACCCAATATCAGACATAAAAATATTCTTAATCCCAATTTTCCCGAACACATAACGTTAGGTAGGTTCAGATTTTTAACAACTGGTGGGATTAAAGCTCCATAGCAGTAAATTATTTCCATAGGTTGTGGGTCTATCACTTCATGTGTATACTTTAACATTTGAGCTACTATTATAGACTTTCCACTTCCCAAACAACCAGCAACAAGAAACGAAAAGTATTGCGTAAATTTAAGAGTTGCATTTATTTCCATGAAGAAAGAAGTGTGAGACAGAGAAAATTTCCACAAGAGTTACAAAGATTATGTTGAATGTTGGATAACGCAACTCTGTTTTTGAAAGAACTTTATTTTAAAAATCCACAATATACATAATTCAAACTCTGTGAAATTATATTGATGAACAGTTTTATCACAACGGAATTACAGGTAAGGTTGTTTTTTGCAAAGCCAAAATTTCTAAGTGGAAGGGTTTTGCAACGACAGGAATTCTCTGTAGATAGTTTTTAGGACTGCACAATTTCTCCATAGACTGTTTTTGCGATCGAGGACTTTCACGGTAGATAGTAATTGCGATTGCAGAACTTCTCCGCAGTCGGTTTTTAAGAACACGTAATTTCTCTGCATACAGTTTTTACGATTGCGATATTTCTCTGCAGACAGTTTTACCAATGCCAATATTTATCATTAAGTCGTTTTATCTCACCAAATAAACTTGTACCTCACCACATTTTAAAAACCTCCTACAAATGACTTATTTTGAAGATAATTTTCCGTTTGTGTGTTGGTGTTATTATCAATGTAATACATTATTTTTAAAATTTTCTCATAACCGTTCATACAATGCAGTGCAATCAACTACAATAATATACATGCACTACAAAGACAAAGCAATGCTCCTTTCTGTATGACTGGCGAAGGTCACTCCATTTTCGTCATAAAGAAATTTCAAAGAGCATAGAGACCGTGGGTATTTATGCAGATATCGGTCAAAAGCTTTTTAATTACGTGCTTATGGTGTGAATGTAGGTTCTAAATTGAAACAACAAGGATTTGGAATTGAAGGTCCCTCCAAGGAGAAAGGTTCTACATCAGGCAGGTTCACTAGGCTAACCTGGAACCAGCCGAAGGCTGGACCTACGGACAGGTTTTCTTGAATTTTTGGAAACACTAAGGCGGACTTCAGTTAACGGGCTTTTTCAGAGAAACACCGCAATCGTAAAAATTGTATGCAGCGAAATTACGCGATTGTAAAAACCGACTGCGGAGAAAATCCGCAATCACAAGAACTATCTACCGTGAAATTCGGCGATCGCAAAAACGGTCTATGTAGAAATTTTGCAAATGTAAAAACTGTCTATTGAGATTTTCCACATTGACAAACACTATCTACAGAGAATTTTTGTCATTGCAAAACCCTTCCACTTAGAAATTTCGGCTTTGCAAAAACAACCTCACCTGTAATTCTGTTGTGATAAAACTGTTCTTCAGATAATTTCACAGAGTTTGAATTACATATGTTGCGGATTTTTGAAATAAAGTTCTTTCAAAAAGAAATTTGCATCATTCAACATTCAACATATTCTTTGTAACTATTGCAGATATTTTCTCTGTCTCACACTTTTTTTCATCATGGGAATAAATGAAAAAACAATATTTTTCGGGGATTTTGCTGGTTGTTCGAGAAGTGATAAGTCTAAACAAGTTGCTCAAATGTTAAAGTATAAAGATGAAGTGCTGGACCTGCCACCTACGGAAATAATTTACTGCTATGGGGCTTTCATCCCACCAATTTTTAAAAATCTGAACCTAACTAACATTTCCTTTCATGCAGGGGCACAAGAACGTACACATGAACAGGCTTTACTGATTTTAGACGATTTATTAAATGAAGTGAAAAATAACGGAATTGTTGAGAAAATCTACACGCGATACAGTCATCATCTCAATTTCTTTTTAATAACTCGGAACCTCTTTGCTCATTCAAAAATCATCTGTACAATAAGTTGAAATACTAAGTTCATCTTTCTGTTAAAGTCATCTAGAGACATAGGACTAATTCGTACTTTGGCATTGCAAACAGGTTACAGTCATTTATTCATCGAAGCCTTAAAGATGCCACTCAGGAGCCCCATAGTTATTCACTACTTGATTTAACTCAGAGTTGCCCTGATATTCTGAGCTTGCGTAGTAAGATTTTTCAACACGAAAGACCTATCTTCGTTTATGTGCATAAAACACAGGTTTAAAGACTCCGATCGTCATTTTCAAATTTACTGAATAGGGAGGTGACACAGCAAAGATTCCTCTGGTTGTGAAACATTGTCATTCTCTAGGAGCTTTGAAACACTCGACTCCTCAACATAGAAAAGTATTTATGAAACATACAACTCTTAATCAAGTTAAAGCTTTGTGTGAGATCTGTCATAACATTCTATATCATAGAGTTGCCAGGACACCACCCATTAAACAGCATTTGTGGAAAATAAAAGGTTTAGCCGATAAAAAAATTTCATTACGGGCCAAGAAAACTTATCTGAATCAAAGTGGAAACTGATTCCTGCTGCCACTTTTGCTAAGAAGTGTGGCTACACTTTGTTTGAATAAATTAATTAGTTAAGAACATGCAAAAGTACGTTTTACTACCTGCTCATGAATATCAAAGGTTTCTTTAGGCTACATTCCAGGGGTCCGTATGCCATCACAACCTACTGAACATAGCCAACCTAAGTCTGAACCGAGTCTGGTCAGTGATGTTGAAAAAAAACGTAGTAAACAACAGGGTTCTCAAATCAAAGAGATTTAAAAAGCATTAAATTTGAATGAGCATCAGAAAATGAACATTTAATTATACCAAATTATCTAAAAGCAAAATGCCCAGTAATTCAATTCTGTATGACGTGATTTCCAGTTCTAGTAGCAATACTGACTAACCACATTTCAACTCATCCGATGGGGTAAAACGCGTTGGTGGCTTGCAGAGTCTTTGCATGTGCTAATAGTGTAGCTGTGTTAACTTTAACTCTCTCAATATTCAGCGTTGCTTTTCAGATTGTAATCTGGCAATTTGGATTAGCTACATCAGACATCAGAGCAAAGAAGGGTATACTTCTGTAAAGTCTCAGACGAAAATCGACACTGATTAAAGATGTCTAAATTGAGGAGACCTTCCATTTAGGCATTGTCATTTTACCGCTCGTGTTTTTACAATACCCAGCACATGCTCAAAAAAAAATAATAACCAAGCAAAAATATTAATTATAGTTTTATCTGTCCCACCAAGAAAGAAAATTCAAAATATTAAATTTTAATAAATTTTAATAATCTTTTTTAGGCTCATTAATTTGTACTGTTGTGAGCTGACTTTGTTTAGAAGTGTGACCATAGTTCAAAAGAGTTTCAAAATAAGCTCTGTATAGATATAAGTTATTGCTATTACTAACTAACGTATCACCCAGATAGCAGTCGACTTGTGAGAATAGCGAATGTAAGAAAAGGTTAACAGGACCTTTTTTATCACCAGCTGTAGCTATCCATATCCTTTGTTGATAACGGCTTCTAAGCTTATGATAAAGGTCGTATGTTAAAAATCGGATTAGAACGTAATTTTGCTGATGGCTAATTAGAACGGTCTTTTTGTTGACCTTTTCTGTTTCTTCCTCTTCTTCTTCTGTTTCTTCGACGTGATTTTCAACTTTTTTGAATGCTGCACTCGTCCTCTTCATTTGTATTCACTCGTCAGAAAGGACTCCAAGCTGTGGCCTCTACGTCTTTTTACATGTGAATGAGCAGGACATGTTGAACTTCGTCTTTTAACACGACCTCTACCGCTCTGCACTCTAGCACCCATTTCATGTAGGGCACTGCCTCCAGCCTGCTTTATTTGTGATGACAGCGACTGTTTGATATTTTCACCATGTATCACATCATTAAAAACGGAAACACCACCCTTTAGGGCATGGCAACCTAGAATCTTACACATGGATTTGAGTAAAGGTGT
>JAHWFO010012546.1:0-12292 GCA_023313115.1 Rhysida immarginata
GGTTCTCTCGAGGGGCTCCTTGGCTGCTGAATGATGAAAGCAAAGCTTTCGAAAAGCGCTTACAGACTCAGGTTATATTTTTTCATTTTATTTTCGGTCTTTTTCTTTTTATGTTTGTTCAATTCCTGTTTTGTTGTGGAAAAAGAGTTTTATTTTATTCTTAAGTTAATCAGCTGCATTATCCACATAAGATTTTTAGACAATTTAATTATTCTTCACCTTTCATCTCCGGCCCTGCGTCAAATTTACTCAGCTAAAGGGCCCGTGATTATAGAGAAGTGAAACATAATACAATAATAACATTTTTAAGAGCCAAAAGATTGATTTTTAGAAGACGCTCATACATAACAATAGCGAAGCATTGCGGGGTCTGCTAGTACTATATAGGACAATCTCAGAGAAGAATGGAAACCAGGATTCAAGAACATTTCAGCTATGTTAAAAACATAAATCCGAGGTGTCAGGCTATGTCCAACACATCCTGACAAGCGGGCACAGCAAATAAAGGTAACTTCAAGAATTCTCCATACATCGGAGGATTATAAGAGCCTTAATATTTTGAAGCCCTGGGAGATTTCCAAACACCGCCAGACGACATTATGAATCAAGACAGAGGTCCTATAAATTTATCCGACTGGACGGGTCTGCTTAATTAAGCTTATATAAGATCTTAACTTGCTTTTTTAGGGTTTTAGCATCTAAAACCCTATTAACGACGGTACAGATGTATGTAACATGTATGTCAGACGCCATAACTTTTGAAAGACCTGGAGGCTTGGAATTTTCTACACACGTAGGCCGTATACAGAGGACGGAGCGAAAAATATAGCGAATCCTCTAGGGTGGACCAACTGACTAGGGTGGACGGAGCAATTTGTGACGTCAGAGTTTGACTATTTGACATCAGAATTTAAAGAACTCTATTTGAAGTATAGCGAATCCTCCCGCTACTGCTCGTAATATTTTGATGCCATAACTTTTGAAAGGATTAACCTAGAGGCTTGAAATTTTGTACACACGTAGGCCCTATGCAGAGGACGGTGCGAAAAATATAGCGAATCCTCTAGGGTGTCTTGGGGCCCCTCAGGGGCCACTTGTATGAATTTCATGGTTCCTTTTTTATCTTTTGAACAAAGACGGCAAAAATCCTGAAATTTATAATGCGGTTCTAAAAAAAATAAAACCAATATACAAGAAAAGTGATATAAGCCTCTAGGGCCCCGAGGCCTCAAATACAATTGAAGCTATAACATATGAACAGAACGACCTAGGAACCTGAAATTGTGTATATTTATAGTGTGGTACTAAAAAAATATAGCAAATATACAAGAAATGTGATGTAGGCCCATGGGGCCCGCCAGAAGAACCCGAGGCCTCAAATACAAATCAAGTTATAACTTTTGAACGGAAATATTGCAAATATACAAAAAAAGTAATATAGGACCCAGAAGACCCACAGGCCCCAAGCACAAGCAAAGCTACAACTTTTAAACGGAAAGGTCTAGAAATCTAAAATTTTGTTTACTTATAGAAAATTACTTAAAAATTTAGCTAATATACACTAAAAACTGGTATAAGGCTCTTAGGCCCTGAGCCCCCAGTCACAAATCAAATTATAACTTTTGAGCCGCAAGTCCAGAAATCTCAATTCTTGCATATTTATGGTGTGTTACTTAAAATTTTAGATCTTATACACTAAAATTTATATAGTCTTCTGGGGCCCTGGCAGGGGCCCTAAACACAAACAGCGCTATAATGTTTGAACGAAAAGGCTTGGAAATCTAAAAATTTGTATACTTATAGTAGTTTACTAAAAAATGTAGCTAATATACACGAAAAACTGGTATAAGGCTCTTAGGTCTCCACAGGGGCCCTGAAGCCCAAATCACAAATAAGCGCTCTAACATTTGAATAATAAAAAGGTCTAAGAACTTGAAGTTTTATGTTTTTACAACAAGGCGACTGGTATAGGCCTCGGGGCCGCTGGCGGCCTCAAATACAATTGAAGCTATAAAATTTGAATGGAAAGGCCTAAGGCCCTGAAATTTTATTTAATCATTGTGTGGTATTTAAAAATTTAGCTAATCTATATTAAAAATTATATAAGTCTCTTGTCAGGGGCCTTGCGGCCTCAATCTCAAATCAAGCTATAAATTTAAAACCAGAAGTCCAGAAACCTGAAATGTTTTATATTTATAATGTGTTGCTTAAAATTTTAGCTATTACACACTAAAATTGATATAGTCCTCTGAGGCCTCGGCAGGGGCCGCGAGGCTCCAAATACAAATGAAGCTATAACTTTTGTACGAAAAGGCGTAAGAACCTGAAATTTTGTGTTTGTGCCCCTCCACTTATTATAGTCACGAGCCGCTACTGCTCGTAACATTTTGATGCTAAAACCGTTTTATCGTTGGATAAAGATGAGAAAAATGTCATGTCATTTTAACACGGTCAAAAACGTAGTGCTGCTATGCCTAACTGGTTAGTCTAACCATCCTCACCGAGAAAAAGACTGTTAGCCCAGTGAGAACTTACGTCATCATTCTCATTAATATAGTCAAGTAACTGGTAAACAAGTAAAAAAAAAAAAAAAAAAAAAAAAAAAAAAAAAACAAAACCCTACTTTTTAAAAGAGTTTTTAAATTGATATTTACATCTTTTTATTTTATATCATTATGGAGTTTATATTTTTAAATACCTTTTATACATGTTAAAGAATATTACATTATTCTAGCCTTTTTCATCTTAATTCTTTCTCATGTTTTTAAGAATTTTATTGATTTTATTCAGAAATAGTGTAATTTATTTTCACTTCGAAAAAAAAGGAAAGAACAATCGCTGTGCCCACTCAGTTAAGACCTAACATCTTTATATCCAACAAAGACATGCTGAATTGCTCACGAGCCTCAATGACAAAAAGGGATCTTGAAAATCTATATTGTAAATCTTCCTTCTTCATGGAAAACCCGCCTTCGCATTGCTAACCGATCTAATCTATATTGTTCTCGTAGAAACTAGAGGGCTGCGATTGGAGGTTCGAGAGCACCCGCCGAGTAGCCTTGCCCTACACGTGTTTGGACTCTTCTAATAAAGCTATCAAAACAACCCTGTATTTAGGCGCTACTAATGAGATCTGAAAAGAAAAGCTAAAGGTAACGAAAACATGATTTGTTTTGCTAACAGCAATAATAACTGTTGCTTTTAATAAAGTTTCGTCTGAGATCTTAAGATGAAAACAACTTTGTTATTATTTGCAAGGAAATTAAAATTTCACTTCTTAGTAAACGCAGACTTAGAGCGAGAAAGGAAATTGCAGCATGTTGAAAGAACGGTAAATGAATTAATTAACAGGAATTTTAATTTTGTCTTTGAATTCGAATTTTTGAAATGTTCGTTTATTTTTATGTTACTTCCATTCATGAAACCCCAATTATAATAAAGAATATTTTGTACAACATATTTGGTAAGTTTTATACAGTTATTTCTTTCATTTTTTTATATTAAAGTCGTCATATTTTTGTGAGATAAGTTTTATACAAATTAAAACGTTCTTCCTTATCTTGTTTGAATTTATCGAAATTTAGAAAAATATTATAAATATACATTATATTGTTTTTTTAATGGTCTTTACGTAAAGCCAAGAGAATTTACTGCTCTATTACATTCTCCGCAGTCCAGTCATATAAAAGGCCTTTACCTTTAAGCTGACCGATTTGACGTGACCAATTCACCTTTCAGAAAAAAGATTTGCCGTCCGAGAGCCATCCGTTGAGCCGCACAATACTCGTATTACATCGATATTTGATGCGGAGCAAGGGGAAATCTGAAAACTTCCAAGACAGATTATGATCGTTGACCTCCGACCAATCCAAACTGGGCCTTTCAAACATTGGATTTCAGCTGTTGTAGAAACTCGAAATTCCCTCTGCAGCTTTATAGAGGAGCTCAATTCCTTATTGAGAGCATAAAACTCCAGAACACATTAAATAATCTGACCACGCATTTTAAAGGAAAGCATCACTTTATAAAATTACATAGAAATATTTGTTTAAAAAGTAATAGAATTAAAAACAAATGATTCCTTAATTTCATTTTAAACTTTTTTAAATTAATCGCTTACGTTTATTAGTCAATTAGTCAATGAGAAAAGTGTTGAAATGGTTCGGTATATATATAAGTTAATTCAAGAAGTTATAATCCTAGTAGAATGTTTTTATTTAGTAAAATTTTCATAAGAAGAATAAAATTCCTTTCTACTCCCTCCATTTCAGTTTTGAGACTTAACCAGTTAAGCTTTCTAAGGCTTTGAAAGGCTTTCTAAGGTAAATTGGAAAAATGAGCCATTAACCGTAAAAAGGTGGACAAATAACAATGTCAATTTATTGAGATCTTCTAATAGCTAGTTAAGAGTTTACCTCTAATTAGTTCACAGTTTACGCATTTGACTTTAAAACTTAGTTTAGTTTAGATAATAAATAACTATTAAATATGCAGCAAACTTCCCTCTTTATTTAAAAATTGAGAAAATGAAGTGAGTCTTGGCCATCTCTTCTTTGATTTTGAAAGCATAATAGCAATGCTTTAAAGAAATGTCCGCTCTTTCACAGGTTATGAACAAAATTTTGGTTTATTTACGAGCCAGAAAAGTGCATACCAATAAAGAAAATGTGGCATGCAATGGCGAAACCTTTGAGAATTCGTTGTGACATTTTATATTCCACTGAAAAAAGGAATAACCTTAAAGTTTTCTCAAATTGGTCCATCGGGTAATATTCTCTTTTGTTTGTTTTTTTAATTGGTTGCATACTGGCAGAGACCTTTCAGGAGCAGTTTCAAAAAAAAGGCATGGGTAGTAAAAGTACAATCCTTCGATTCATGTTATTTGGATTCATACAACATATTCAATGCTGCTACATGGAACATTAATGCTTCGTGCAACATATTCACTGGGAAATGGTATAGAGTACGAATCCTCTAACATAAACTAGAAACAGAAAGTCGGAGGAATACTGCTCGAACGTTTTCAATAGTTTCTGTGGAAACCAACCAAACAGTTGTCTTGTATTAAAATTTTGAGAAATATTATTTTCTATATTTATTATTTTGAGAAAAATACGAGGAGATATCGGAAAGTAACGTCATTTATTTTTTTTTCGTAGCCAACGAGAAAGACAGGCCTGGGCCGTGACAACACCACCTACACAGAAGGCCTGCGCACAGAAACGTCATGCATTGTTACATCACACTAAAGCGGCTATTGTTAATCGTATTTCTACCAATAATGTGCTTTAAATTTGGCCGTTTGATGATGATGTAACAATGTATACAATTTCTGTGCGCAGGCCTTCTGTCTAGGTGGTGTTGGCCGTGATCACCGAGAGAGAAGGCCTCCGCAATGAAACTGAATACATTGTTCCATCATCATAGATAGTGCAAATTCAGGGCTTATTATTTGTAGAAATACGAATAACAATACACTATGTGATGTAACAATGTATTCAGTTTCAGTGCCGAGGCCTTCTCTCGGTGGTCACGCCTGGGCACTCAAAAGTCACCTGACCATAGTAGTCAAAGCAACAATCCGACCTTCATTGTTTCTATCTTGGATTTTAACAATCAGTATTTTTTCGTTTGTTGGAAACAATGAAGATTGAATTGTTGTTAAGACTACTGTGATCAGGTGACTTGAGTGCCCAGGCAACACCTTCTAGACACAAGCCCTCGGCACGGAAGGCTCTAACCTCAAACAGTAGGCAGCAAGGCCAGGGCAGTCGAAAACAATGTAAAAGGTGATTTTCGACTGCCCCGGCCTAAATTTATAATTGGCCTTGCTGCCTACTGTATGACGTCAGAGTCTTCCGTGTCGAGGCCTTGTGTCTAGAAGGTGTTAGCCCAGGCCTGTCTTTCTCGTCGGCTGCGTTTTTTTTCAAAGAAAATTACGAAACATACAAATAAACAACTAAGTGCAGCTGAAACTAAACGTCTTTATCTATTTTTCCATATAGCCACCTTGACGATTTAGGCATTTTTCCCAACGCTGCACCAAATTCAGAACATACCGCTCATAGAACTCCGTCGGCTGTAAATAAAGCCAGTGGCGCACGGCAGATTTGAGTTCTTCGTCAGTCTTAAACCTCTGACCATTCAGAAATTTCTTTATGGAACCAAAGAGGTGGTAGTCCGAGGAGGCTAATTCAGGACTGTAGGTAGTTCAGAACATCCCAACCGAAACGGACCAGTTTTGATTTGACAACGTTGGCCATATGCGGGCATGCGTTGTCATGAAGAAGCCGAACTTCGTTTCCTCTTTCTGCTCGCTTACCCCGAATAGCACGCTGCAGTTTCATCAACGTTTCACAGTAGGTAGTGGCGTTGCGGGTGACCCACGAGGCAGGAACTCTGCGAGTAAGCAGCTTATCCCAAACAACTATAAGCATAATCTTCCAAGATGAAGAAGAAACTTTGAATTTCTGCGAACCGGAGAATGTGGATGTTTTCACATCCTGCTTGCAGATTTAAATTCAGGTGTGAAGTGAAAGACCCAGGACTCATATCTTATGACAACGCCATTTAGAAACGCATTTTTCTCCTGGTTATACAGCTGCACGCCATTCTGTTGCCGGTCTCAGACTTTTCGGAATCCAACACGAACAGACTTTGCAGTATCCAAGCTTCTCGTGCACCTAATGAAACGTTTCCGTCACTTTTTTCAAGGAAAAGCGACGGCTTTCTCTGATTGTGTTGTTAATGTCCTCGATAATGTCTTCGCGTTATCAGTAATTTTTACGCAGATCTGCTGCGTGAACGTAAACATTCCGGGGTTCCAGCGCGCATCATTCATAGGATATCATTATGTAATGTTTTCCTACGGAGCTGCAGGCCACCCAGAACGCTGTTTATCGGCAAAGCTAACTCTTCCTTCCCGAAACATTTTAAAACATTTGCACACATTGAAATAGTCCAGACAGTCGGCACTGAAAACTTCTACCATTTCCCCATAAATTTCAGCGGGTTTCTTACCTTTTACGAAAAGAAGCTTGTAGCAGATCGCTGTTCTTCCACTATAGACGAAGCAGCTCGCCGTATCTGGCGCATTGGACGCGATTTTGGCTGCCGGAGTCGTTTCATATTCAGAGAATTCGCGGCGGAAAGCGGGTTAGAGGCGACAATGGCACGGGTTTTGGACTTCCAGAAATTTTTTGGTGTAGAAATTTTCAGAAGTCGCCCGTAATGCGCAGCCAATCAGCTACGAGTGAGCATCTCAACTCCCAAGATCCTTAGCCAGTGTTTATAACCCATTTCCGCCAGTCAAGTCGGCCATATTGAAATTCGCCGATAGCGTGTTTTCTGTCATTTTTCCTAATAAAAAATTATAATATATACATGTACACGATGACTAGAAAGCAACAGAGACTTGATGAAAGAACGACTCATCGAACATCCAATCGGAGCGGAGTTCGCCTAGCTGGATGGAATGGAGAGGACGCAGGCTGAAAGCAGAGAAGGAAGTTCGCCTAGCTCCCCGCTTCGTTCCCGCTGAATGTGAAACGGCTCCGCATTTTATCACGCGCGGCTTTCTGACGTCTAGAAAACACTTGGATTCGGGAAAACGCTTCATGCCGCGAAGTCGCTGAATGTGAGCCGCCCTTGATACAGACGGCAATTTGTAAAAAGACTGCGTGCGCAGAAACAATTTTTGCTATGCAATGTCTGTGCATGTACTCAGCCTTCTTTTTGGCTGTTAACTTTTACACAGCGACTATATTTCCTCCGTTAAAAATTAAATGGCGTTATTTTTTGATTTCCCCTCGTACATTGGAATATCAACAATTTATAATTAATTCCATTGCCAACATGACCAAATGTAAAAAAGTAGGTACTGTGCTTTCTTTTAAGGCTTTATTTTAGGTAAATGTGCCTCTGAGAACCCTCAATTTCATTACATAACAAACTTTAATAGTTCAAATGTCATTTCGGATGCTATAAATAAGAAATTTCAGAAATTGTTTCCAAAGCGAATGATATCCTTTTAAATTAAAATTTGCATATTTTCCCCCTTGTGATTTGAAGGCTTCTTTTATCAAAAGTAAATTCAATCTTAGGTAACCAAACGTAGAAAAGGAGCCTTAAGAATGTAATTTTATCAACAGGCTTAAAAAGAAAAGTTTTTTTTTTATTATTTATTCTATACAGGGAGGTGATTGTATTGCCTCGACTACCGAGCTCCGTTCTATTGCTTCTTTTCTTCCGGAAATAAGGTCCACGTGGAAATCCATTCTTCCTTTCCTTGGAGGATTTGCTCGTTTGCACCCTACTTCTTACCAATCTGCTCGTTGAGTCAACTCTCATATTACTTCAAAAAATTATTTCCAATAATAATGGAATTTATTTAATTTATACAGCGAGGTTTTATTTTTGAAGATAAGAGGTTTTTGGTTGTATTTTTGTTGTTGTTGTTGTCGTTGCTTTTATTTTGCTCGTTTCAGGGTGTGGTAAGTCGATGATTAAATTGCAGTGTTATTATTATTATTCACTGATTACATTGTGACATATAAGTCGTTAGTTTAGTTTATTGGGTCATGTTTTAATATTTTTATTTCAGTTATTATAAATGCTGAATAATATTTTATTAATGTGATCTTTTAATGGGCATATGGTTGTTGACATGTTATCATTAAGAAATGGTAATACGCTATTATAATGAAGTCACTGTTGCCAAAAACTTTTCTATGTATAAGTGTAAGGATTCGACTCCTCTGAATCTTGATCGTAGCCGACGAAAAAGACAGGCCCCGGCACTGAAAAGTCACCTGACCATAGCAGTCCGAGTAACAATCCAACCTTCATTGTTTCTAACTAACGAAAAAACACTGATTGTTAAAATTCAAGATGGAGACAATGAAAGTTTGATATTTCAGTGCCGTGGCCTGTCTTTCTCGTTGGCTGCGATCTTGATAAGATGACGTGATGGTTTATTGTTTAGATTTTTTTTTTGTTGTTGTTGTTGTTAAACAGAAATTCATGGATATTTTGAGAGTGAAATAATTTTGGATTAGGAAGGATGAATGGGAGATGGCAGCAAGGAAGTTAATCACCTAAGATATTAACTTGACTAATATATTCTTGTTTGAATAATTGCTGAATTGAGTTTACAAGCTAGAAGAACAACTAAGTTGATGCGCCATAATTGGCATGGAATGAGAAGATTTTAATATATCAATGCTATGTTTCGAATGAAGACATCATGGAGTTATATGTTCGAAGGCAATGTCTAGAATTTATGTTCGTTTTCCGGATGGTGAGTCTCATCATAGTTATTCTCGCAGAAGTTCCTAAGCCCCAGTTGAATAATAATACTTCGTATGAATTACGCTTGGTAGAAGCCATTTTTTTACTTTTATCATTATGCCAAAAATTTTCGATTATATCGAGCCAAAAGACATCAATTATTACATAACTGTTACGATAAAAATAAGCTAAATGTGATAAGTAAACAGAAGAGTGGAGGCAGAATAGAATACGAGCATAAAATCTATCAACAATAAATTTTATTCGTAGAATATAATGCAATACTTAAATCCATCAGAATTATTCATTCTTTTAATAATGGAATTAATAAGCAAGTAAACTTGGCAATTAAAGCCTTGGATAAGTTATTGAATTACAACTTCACGAAAACAATGCGCAGTGGAAAATAATTTATATATCTTGTAGGGAAACCTCTTGCGATACTGCAGGAGTCCGGGTCCAAAATAAACTGAAGCACTAGAATGAAAAATCTTCTTTAGATGGCGTATCACGCTCTCGTAATTTTCCGTTGAATTTGAAAACGGTGGGCCGCATTCAGTAGCCTTTCGAATTCGCTTGTCCTCTGGCAGTCAAAACTTAAATGAAGAGATCCGGAAAGAAATAAAAAAATATCTTCAATTAACAATGGAATTAGCAAGAGCTATCCTTAGCAAAAACGCTTACAATCATGCAATTTTAAATCTCTTGATATATCATTAGGAACATTCAATATGCAATGCTATGCATATTACTTCAAAATTCTTAAGCCAATAAATAACAGCTATAGTAACATACATAAATTTCAGATAATAAAATAAAACAATAAGATAGCTGCCAGAACACCAATGAGCTTGCAATAAGCAATAGCTCGACAATTGAAACACCTCCAAAAATAAATAAGTCAACTTCGTTGTAACCCGTCTCCACATAAAATAACAATAATTCAATTCAATAACCAGTTAGGAGTAATATTTCATATAGCCCATTCCTTTATCAAGATATCCATTTATCGTACCGGGAAAATGCCCTACTGTATGAATTTTCTTTAAAACAATTTCGTCATGGGTAAAGTCTAATTTAGTGTTTCTTTCTATGAAGGAATTTATCTGTCAACAAGTCAACCATTGACTCGGGCGCGGGGCGAAAGGCATTTCATATAGTGATACATTTCTTTCAATTCTAAATGCTGCGTTTTCACTTCTATTATTAACACTCCTCTTGTCAGACAAATGTTCTTTATATACGCAAGGAAACGCTTGAGGAAATTTATCCAAATTTAAATGGTTACTAACCTTAAGCGTGGGAGTAGAATTTCCGCCAGTGTATTTTCGTGTGAAACTCGTACTAATCACCTTCGTCCTTGCTTCTCTGAAAATGTCTCTCAATCCAGATAAAGTCGAGCTTTCTTTTCCATAGTCAGAGCTTTCTTCTTCATCCTTCACATACCGTTCAAAAAAACCTCCTCTCCCTATTCTATACTGTTGCCTCGACCTTCTCCCCATTCCAATTCTCGTTTTGTTCTCGTCTCGCGCACCTGTTTCTCCACAACTCACTAGCGCCATCTCTTGACGACCTTCTCCAACTTTTGTTCCAAAATATTTTCGTGTTCTGTTTTAACGCTCGTAACAATAACGCAATGTACTAATGAAAAATTGTTGGATTGTTATATAATTATAGAAACTGTTTTATAGTTGGCTTTTTTCTGCACTGTTTATGCGTTGTGCGAGAAGCATTTATTCTGTGTTCATTTTAATTTGAGCATTATGTGAAAATACAGTTGCACTATAGTTTGATTTATGTAATCACCTTGTGCAATAGATTTTAACTCATAATTTGAGTTAATTCTGAAAATATATTCTGATATACAGGGTGTCCAAAAAGTTTGGTAACATGGCAGATATCTCAAAGCTGGCAGGTAGGCGAGATCTGATGAGTGTAGTTTATAGGTAATAGGGGAATGGGGAATTCATTGCCGCACTCAAATTTGACCTTGACCCCCAACTTTAAGGTCATCCATTTGCCAACTCGAAAACTCTTAAATATAGAGAAAAATTTCTAATTGCTACCCTGTAGAGCAACACCATTTTAGTCTAAAAACAATTTTTAATCACACCCTTCCCCTTGAAAGATTTTGAGAAAATGGGCAAGAAAGAGTCGCTCAAGAGTGTGCTTCCCCTTCCCCTTTCCAACGGTGTGCTCCACTGCAATTCAAATGTGTTAGAAACCTCAGCCAACCCGGTCAGCTCAACCTGACCTTGAGTGACTCTTTCTCGCCCATTTTCTCAAAATCTTTCAATGGAAAGGGTGTCATTAAAAATTGTATATAGACTAATGTGCTGTTAGTGGTAGTTAGTCCATTAATGCACTTGATTCATTGAATTCAGTTCGATAAATTATGCATACATGTTGTGTTTTGGCTGCTTAATAAATTTATAGTGTTTGTAACAAGTGTACCATGGATGATAACTTGAACGTAGACATGTTGTCTATGCATGGATTTCATTTATAAAACCTGTTTTGTGCCCCAGTGAAATAAGTCATTGGTCTGTGGGTAAGCCAGCAATGAGATTATGTCTCATGTAAATTGGCAAGAGTTATTAGTAGATTTGAAGTTACCGTGCTCCTTCTCATTAATAAAGGACACATGACACCTTCCCTGGTGTGTTCGGTAGCCCTTGCTGATGCCAATGAAGGCTCATGGGAGTTTTCCAATGTTAAGAATAATACATACTGAGCGTATAGTATAGTTTGGAATTAAGCAAGCTCTTTAGAGTATGAGCAGTGTCTCATAGGACATCATAGTGTAATGAATCAGGACTTTAATGATTAGCACCCATATTGTAGGGATAGTCACATGTTCAGTTATCTTTTGTAAGGAGCAATATCTATATATATAAAGAAGGATGTTTGTGGGTCTGTCTGTCTGTGGGTCTGTCTGTGGGTCTGTCTGTGGGTACGTTTTTTATACAAATCTACAGTTTTATTCCGATCTTGATGAAATTTC
>JAHWFO010012558.1:0-16536 GCA_023313115.1 Rhysida immarginata
CTGACCGCACCGGCCTGAAGGGTAGTACTCATGCATGCGGGGTCCATGCTTTCGTGCTTTTTCCGCCAGATTCTCACGCGGCCGTCTGCATCATGTAACTGGAATCGGGACTCGTCAGACCACATCATTTGTTTCCACTGCTCGATAGTCCAGTCCTTTGTGGTCCTGAGCGAACTGGAGTAGTTTCCGCTTGTTGGCTGCAGACAGCAAAGGGGTGCGGACAGGTCTTCGGCTTCTGTATCCCATGCAATGCAGTGTGCGGTGAACAGTGCGTTCAGAGACCGTTTTGGAGGACTTCTGATTAAGGTCAGCAGTGATTTGATGAACAGTTGCCTTTCTGTTATCCTTCCAGCTAACCGTTACGACGGTTGCTCTTGAGCACCCCACGAATGCTGCTGTTTCGCTGAATCAGTCTTTTAGCTTTATTCTTAAGTCCCCTAAAAAGGAATTAATATATGATTCTAACTTTCTTTGTTCCGAACAACTTTTATCGAATTGACTAATCTAATGTAAATTCATTGCTGCTTAGCTATCCAAACCTATAAATTCTCTTCATGAATCATTAACCTTTAATATGCTTACCGCCTGCCGAATTTCTTATTCCAACGAACTCCCCAAACGCTCCCTGCGACTTCCACTTTCTTCTTTACAAGCACCGCCAACTCAACCTGATTGACGGCGTATCGCTCGCTGATGTCTTTTTCTTTACAGCTCCACCAACTCAACTCCCTCACACCAACGCCAAACCTAACTTTAAACAAGAAATTACACAATTAAAATTATTCAAAACGCAATACAACTATAATTTTTTCTTATGAACTATTAGACTCCTGAGAAACCGTTTCTTACAAAAGCTAGGGTACTGAGGCGCTGTTCTCTGCCATTTCTGCTATCAAGCTCCACCCACTCTGTCACATATTTTTAATTAAAATAAAGCAAAGGGCGCTAAAAATATGTAAACAGAGTTGGAACAGAAGACGGATATAAATAAATCAATCACTTTAATGGACATTAGTGATTTAGAATACAAAAAACTTTTGTATACACGGATTAACAGTCAATAAAACAATTGATACTGAAATTATATAAATTTCTTGTCTATCTTTTCTTTAACATTAATATATCAGAATTTAAATTGAATACTTTTAGCAATTTAAGTTCAAGCAAGATTTTAAATAACGTTTTAAAGAATCGCTTCATCAAAAGAATCGCTTCTCCAAGAAACTGCATTGCTATTGAGGTAGGTGTGGGAATGCATAAATTGATGTCCAAGCTGACTGCAGGAAAACGGACACCTTAGGAGGCAAGTCTACCGACTGGAGGTAACTGCTAAAGTTTAAATACACTACTATTAGAAACAGTGACGCATACGCCTTAACACTCCAAAGATGGCGTGCGGTCTCAGTGATTGCTGTCTCAGACATTTTTGTGAATATCTTCTTATGAATTTTAAAGAAACAAATGATAACTTCTGTATTCTCCCAATTTGGACTCCTCTAGAAGTCAGTATGTTATAATCCAAGATTTATTCACATATACAGGACGTGCGGTCTCAGGGACCACATGCCACCAACTTCGTTACTAAAATAAATTGAATGAAAAGTCATTTTGTTTACTTCTTTTTAATTTTTTATTACTTAAACATATTCTCCAGTTAATTTCCAATATATTTTTTGTTTAATAATATTTTCCTACTTAGAAACTTTTATTTGAAAACAAATACTGTTTTCTGAATTTAAGAGCAATAAACTCTTCTATAAATTTAATTTCATATATATTTAACCTCCGTTTATACTAGTTTTGAATGAAATACCTTTAAATATTGAATAAAATTATTTTATAATTTTTTATAATAAAAAATAGGCATTTTTATCCTCTGAAAAATGATTATTCATTTTTATTAAAGTTTTCTTTTACGTAGGAAAGTATATACACTGGTGGCCAAAAGTTTGGACCAACCAGCAAATCAATAAAAAATGAATTTATACTAAAAATATTTTACACCTACAACTCTAAGTAAATATAAAACAATATTCAGGGAAGAAAGAAATTTATTTCTGCGTCGTTGCTTTTTTATTACCTTAAATCAAAATAAGACTGGCCAAACGTTTGGACCAACATCACAAACATGCAAATGATTTGCATATTACAAGTCATCGTCTTGCGTGGTAAGCACTAAAACCATACTATGTATTGTATAAAGTTAACTGAAGGCCAACGAGATTGAATTAGAAATTCTAATTAGCAATTTACAAACTTCAAAAAAGTTGCTGAAATCTTATATATGAGCTACAAATCTTTATCAGGAATTGTTAAAAGTGTTAATTGGAAATAGGACGGAAATAGGACGACCTTGTGCACTGACGCGAAGAGACAAATCAAGAATTAAGAGACATGTTAGACATGACATTACATCTGGGCATGTAGTAAACACCACACAAGTCAAACTTATTCTGCAACTTGCTGCCTCAAGAAGAACATTTCGCAGCGAACTACGTGCTCAGAACTTTGCCTATGAAATTATACCCAAAAAGTTGCCACTAACACAGAAACAAACGCAGGATAGACTAGAGTTTGCTAAGACACATCTGCGTGAAAACACAGACTTCCAATTGGTTGTTTTTTCTGATGAAAAACGAATCAGTTTGGATGGTCCTGATAATATAGCTTCTTATGAAAAGCATCGTGATAAAGAAACACTTGTTCCACTGCGAATTAAGCGCCAAATGGGTGGTAGTGGAGTGATGATTCTGGGTGCCATTGGAAGCAACGGAAAGTTGAAGATTCACATTATAGATGGACATTGCACAACAGCTCAATATAAAGATGATCTTCACAAATTGTTCATCCTTTTGTGCAAAGTCTAGTTTAAGCAAAAACCATGGATATAGCAGCAGGACAGTCCTGCAATCTTTACTGCACGAGTTGTAAAAGCCTATTTCGAGAGCAACAACATTTCCACTTTTGCTTGGACTGCTCGAAATCGAGATCTCAATATTTTTGAGAATGTGTGGCATCTCACGGAACAAAAAATTTACCAAAACACTCAGTACAAATCTCGAGAACAACTAATAGCAGCCATTCAGAAAGCTGTTAAGCCAAATGTTATTAAAAGCTATTTAATTCTATTTCAGGTCGTTTGTCAAACATTGTAGAGTCAAAATGATCTCAAATATCAAAGTATTTAATGATGTAATACTTTTTTCCCTTTATGTGATACAAATGTGGTCCAAACTTTTGGCCCGTCTTATTTTGATTTTAGGTAATAAGAAACCAACAACGTAGAAATAAATTTGTTTCTTCCCTGAATATTGTTTCATATTTACTTAGAGTTGTAGGTGTAAAACAGTTTTCGTATAAATTCAGTTTTTCTTGACATTGCTGGTTGGTCCAAAGTTTTGGCCACCAGTGTATGTATAAAAAGTAAAAATAGGGCAAAGTATCAATTTTCAACTAATAATTTATATAAATGCCTTTCCTGAAATGTTCATGTCTAATTTTGACGAAAAAGAAGAGTTTTTAAATTTATTTCTAAAAGTTGCGTTTTTTAGATAATATTGAAAAGTTTTTGAGGTTTTCTATTAATAATGAGGTAATTTAGGTGATAGATAAAAAATATTCATGTATTTCATTTTTGAACATTAAAAAAAAGTAGTTTCAAAATGCGGTCGCACAGACCGCTCTACACCATCCGTGTTACAAACACCTGCGCCACCTCTGTAGTGTTCATAGCTAAACTGAGAAAAACTATTACGACTGAATAAATTTTTGATACTGCACACCGCTACGCCACTCACCAAGCGCGGTAAGCCGTACTGGGCCCAGCCGACGTTACCGGTGTAGCATCCTCCCCACCCCCGCAATATATCTGATAATGCCCTAGTGTTCAATGAACAGCATTTGAGGTGGGTGAGAGCTAAGAGTTCGAGACCGAAAACTAGAAATGACACCCGATATCGCTGTAATTATATATGCACACATTAATTTATTAACCTAACCATATAACCATTCCATAACAAATATACATTGTACTAATACATGCTATTTTATCACTAAGGGGCCCCATCTATCATGTTTCTGGTTCAAAATTAAACTCAAGGCCAAGGCCTTTTAACGTAATTAATTTATACAACCGGCACTCTAGCCTTAATAATAGGGACTCGGCAGTTACAGGTAATTACCGTTATGGTGGCTATGCTTGCTTGACCACCGCTCTAGGGAGATCTACACTTCCGAATCAAATATTCCGTTCGTTTGCGCCTACCAGCGCAATGCCCCTCCTTTATTTACTTAGAAACGGGGGAGGAACAGTGACCCCTCCTGGTAAGTGTAGATGCCCGTTAAATGAACTCAATCACGGAGTGCGCTACTAATTTTAAAATTATAGTCATATGCGTTCCGTGCATTACTGTAGCATCAGTCAAGCTTGATAGTCGTATCAACCACAATACCCATAACTCAATTCTTGCTGAGTCCCAATTGATATGGCTAGGTGCTTAATAAGAATAAATAAAATTATCAATTAACCTATATCTTAAACAGTTGCTAATTAACAATAATTGAAGAGCTTTGAATACAAAAATCAGGTCCGCGAGTGTCTCCATATATCCAATACAATGTAGTCGTAACTCCGGGAAAAGAAAATTGTCAATCATAGATAATTGTAAACTGAAAATAAAAGAATAAACCAAAGTGATACGGAAAAATCCAGGAAGCCACCCAGATAGTTAAGGAGAACAAGATCAAAACACTGAAAGAAAAAATCACCAAACTAGAAAACCAGGGACAACAAAGTAAGAACCATTTCGACTTCAAGGATAAAGTAATCAACCTAACAAACATCATCTTCTCCAAAGAAGAAGACAACCTTATCAACAAGGGACTTAAGTACAACCTAGACATACCCATGAGGAATGAAGACTACAAGAACATGGTCATTGATACGGAACGGGCGCTACTAAAAGTTAAGCCGGAAAATAGACAACAGGTACGAATTATGGCAACTAATGAAATCATCAAAACTACTAGAATAAAAACCGGAGACTACAAAACACAAAAAACAGCGAAGGACATAAAGGAAAAATTGGACGCCAATGATGCTATCATCACCAGCGCGGACAAAGGGAAAGCAACAGTTATAATATATAACGAAGACTACAGACATAAGGTAATAGAATTTATCAACAATAACGGATTCCGCCAACTAGACGACAATCCCACCAAAAAGTTCCTCAACAAGATAAACCGGATCTGCAAGCAACTATCGTCCGACCAGTTCAAAGATCTGGCTAAGCACATGACAGCCAAGAACCCAACCCCCCCAAGAATGCGTGCAGTAGTCAAAGTCCACAAACCAGGTTTTCCCATCAGACCTATCATCAACTGTATCGATGCACCCTTCTATAACATGGCGAAGCAACTCAGTAAATGGCTAAAAACAAACTTCCCGCTGAAAAACAGGTATGTTGTTCAAGACTCCCCCTCCCTAATGAGAGACCTACAAAAACTGACCCTCAACAACAATAACAAGATGGTTTCACTAGACATAGTGAACCTCTATACAAACATCCCCATTGAAGAAACCATCCAAATAGTGAGTGAAGAAATAGAAAAATCCGGCATGACGATAGAAGTAAAAAAGGACCTGGACACTCTACTGAAGACACTTCATGAACAAAATTACTTCATGTTTGACGAATCCTTCTACACCATACCAGACGGGGTGGCCATGGGATCACCAGCCAGTTCAATTATAACCGAAATTTTCCTACAACACATAGAAGAAACCCACATCAGGAAGTTAATAAACGACGGGACCATCAAACGATATAGACGGTACGTAGACGATACACTAATATTCTACGATTCAACAAAGTGCACACCAGAAAACTTACTGAATACATTCAACAACATACACCCGAAGCTACAATACACAATAGAGGAAGAAAAGGATGGAGGAATCAATTTTTTAGACATCAAGATATCCAGAAACCCCGACAACAAATTGACGTTCGGAATATACAGAAAGGAATCAATGACGGCCAATATCATTCCGTACGATTCTGCCCACCCATGGAGACACAGAGCGGCGGCCATAAGCCACGGATTTAGGAGAGCGTTCACGTATCCCATCACCAACGAAGCACGACAACGGGAATTCAAGACAATACAGAAGATGGCGAAGATGAACAAATTTCCAAAGAGGGTAGTGGACGACATCTACAAGGAGACGAAACGATCAACAGCTACGAAGGTAAAGACAACCGATCGAAAAGAATTCGCCACTTTCACATACTACGGCGAGAAAACCTACAGACTAGCCAATATATTCCGTGAACAAGGTGTAGGAATCGCGTTCCGCACCTGCAATAATTCAAAACGGATACTAAACCCAACAAGAAGGAACACCAATGAAGACCCGTACCAACAAACTGGAGTATACAGACTACAATGTCCGGATTGCGAAGCTTCCTACATCGGATCCACGACCCGGTCGTTCTACATAAGATTTCATGAACACCGGAAGTCGTGGGTCAAAAAGGATGGAATATCAGCATTCGCAAACCACCTGATCGCAGCAAAACACAGAATGGTGGACATCGACAAATGCTTAAGCATACTATGGAGAGGAAAAGAAAAAGACAAAATCATCATGCACGAGGAGTTTGAGATAAGAAGAGCCAAAAGAAATAAGGAAGCCATACTCAACAACCAAACGGCCTTCGAGAGAGATGGCCTCACGGACTTCCTGATCCAATTAGAAAACCGGAAGCGACCGACACCCAGAAGACCGGAAGTGACTTATGGAGATGGTTGAGCTTTCCATTAGGTCCGAAAACTAGGGGGGTATATATAGAGCATCTTCCTCTGTAATTTCTTTGTAACACTGTTAGCTTCTGACGATGACGTTACGTCGAAACGCGTAAGGCAAATAAATAACACTGTTTCCGTATCACTTTGGTTTATTCTTTTATTTTCAGTAATTATCGTGATACTAGTCATGAACTTCAACAATAATTGTAAAGTTTGGGCGTGCATCCGTGGCCTTTACACAAAAACATCATAACGCACTCACCCGGGAACTTCATATTACTCTACCATCACGCTGCTTTACCATATCCCACGCCTGTCGCTCTCAATTTCATCATTGGATTCGAACGCTAAGTTTCTTCACTACAGATCGTACCGCTCCGGTTCCATCATGAATTATGGTCCGCTTCTTGCCTCGCTTGTACGATCAGTGGCCGGACGAATAACCATATTAAGAGAAAAGTATAATAATATTTATTAACAATAAAACAGTTTATACTTTCAACGATATTTTACTTGTTGCTCTCCTCTTCATTAAGTCCCTGTTGTTGACAGACTTGTAGGCGTTATTGGACAACGAATTCCATAATTAATACGGTCTTATTTCCATAATCGTTCCGTGAGATAGCCAATTACTTAAACAACAACAACGTCCGTTACATTTTTGTCGTTTCAATTCGAACGTCTCCAACATCAAGTCAAAGGGCATCTTCCATTACTTGTTAGTCTTTTTTTAATGATCACTCCTTAGAATGTCTCTCATTCACAACAAAACGGCAAAAAAAAACACGCTCTTCAAATTCGCCGAAAACGATCGCAACAATCCTCCGCTGGAAGCTGAACTATTTTCTCGGAAGATACAATAACAATGCAGCTCCAACAGAGGACTATTAACGATCGTTCACGGCATATATATATCTAAACGACAAGATAAACAAAACCACTTAACGCACTGTAAACAATACCACTCATACAACGAACATACTTACTATAAGACTACGCACTAATAAAAATAAAAGGAAAATCTATAATAACAAATTTTAATTTTCTACTATACGAATTTCTATATATATATAGTCCTGCCATCAGACACACGTGACTCCTACACTGTAACGTCACACCGGCTATGCTATCGTCTTGGTTAGAACGATGGCGTTCCTTGGATCCAACCGGGATATAAAAATATTCACAGTCCAACGAGGTAAATAGGATGCTGCGTCGGGGTTGCTCCTCCTCCTCGGTCGAAGCAGCAGGAAAATTTTCGGCCGTATTGCTGACACTAATAGCGTTTAATTCATTGGCACGAGGGTCAATTGAACGAACGCACAGTTCACCATTGAGACCGTTTTCGTCACAAATATTTACGAGATAGTCCACCAAAGCTTTATCGTTAGCACTATTATCAAGAGATTTCATTAAGTTCTTATCTCTAGTTATATTGCTGCTTGCTTGGCAAGAGATATTGTAGAGTATGGGAGAATCCACTTCTAACCTGTTGTCGGGCGGGCATTGACGAGACGGGGCGTTGAGATAAACTACTCGCAAGGGAATCCCTCGAATATGTATGCCACAGATTTCCACCAAATTGAAATATGTTACTCACCTGAAGCTACTATAGTTGCTTGCAAAATAAGAGTGCAAAATTATGTTGTTTTCAAATTAAACCGAGAAAACGAAAAAATTTCAGTATACATAGCCATACAAGGACTTCATCGTTAAAGCGGTTAGGCTATGTGGGATTCCCTTGTCAGTTGCACTTCCTTATTTTGTGTGCTTCTCGTACGGCAAAAATACTCTGTAGAAGGCAAATAACCATTACCCTTGACAATTCGTGTCGTGAAGGGTCGTTGCTCTGGAGAACGCTTAATCTCTCGCTTCCCCACAGTTTTAATACTCGCAGATCCTGTGGAAGCAAAATTAAAGTTCCTGGGTGAGCACTCGCTGCAAAATCATGCATTGCCCTTGCTGCTTATTCGCCATTCTGTTCGCCGTCTATGTTTCTTGGGAAAATGCGCAATCTCTCCTTTACCGCTGTTCGCTATCGAATCTTTAGCCCATCCAGAGATTCTTAAAAATAACTGTTAATATTAACGATCTCTGAGCCCATCTTATTTCTCTTTTAATTTTTCCGCTGCCTCTCTTCCTCCCTCGCTTTTTACCCAATCGTATTGCCCGGCCGTGCTTCCTCTCACGGCGCGATCCATTGTCATCCTCTGGGGAGTGACAGCGTGCCCGTTCGCTTTTTATTATTTTTTTCCGACGATGGTATCTCGTTAAAATTTAAAAACTGCTTTGTTTGCTTTTTTCGAGTTGACAAAAGATTAATAAATGAAAGGTCTTAAGAGGATTTTTAACGTCAAACCTCAGATGTCGAAATTATTTATGAAAAGATGTTTGGTAGTGGTTTGCAAGAAGAGTGCTGAGATTTCTCTCTGAAAGTAAGGCTATCCTTTTTCATCAATTCTTATATTTTTTTTATTCCAGGATTTTTGTTTCTCATCCTTCTGTTATCCAACATCCGTCGTTTAATTTCTGAAAAAATTTTAAGATGATATATCATTTGGAAAAATACTACTGCATAGATCTGTGTACGATTAAATTTAAATTCTATGGAAAAAATTGACTATTTTGATGGCGGCGAGGTATTCAGACGTGTCGACTTAAGCTCCAGTATCTGCTAAGATCAGAGTTAATTGATATGAACCACTATTATTATTTTTATTATCATTATTATTATTATTATTATTATTATTATTATTATTATATTCGGTTCCAAAGCGAATACTATTATATTATTAATTACCGAAAGTAGCTTTATGTATCAGTGTGGGGAAACGTGTCTGTCTGTCTGTCTGTCTGACTATAACTCTAATTCCTCCGAGGCTATCAAAGATTTTCAAAATCTGTTTTCGTCAGTCGATGAAAATGGTTCACAGTACGAAAAAATCACAAATACTATCTAAATCTGCTCATTGGCACGTGCACAAATGGTATGTATCTTTTTCCGCCAAGCATTTTTCCCGTACGAGGGTTGGGGCAAAAGTCATGGCAACTATTTTTTTTCTTGAAGATACCAGTCCGGTTGGAAAATGTGACATATACAGATGAAAGGACAAGGTGTTAACTACATGTGTGGACAATGAATAGCACTGAAATATCGTAACTACACTAAATTTATTGGGTGGAATACAGGGCAATATGGCCTTCACGGTGAAAAAGAATGACAACACAGTACACATAAAGATGACATGACAAACCTGGGCCTAAAGACCCTCAAAGTAGTCCCCTGCTACTGTCACCACACGCTGCCAACGATGTGGGAAGCACACTGACCGGTCGTCTCGAACGTTGCTCATCACTGGTTGACACACGTCCTTGCTGAAACTTTCCTACCCGCCGTGCTATTGTACGGTATGGTAGGGCATTATTCCCAAGGGCTTCTACTAATTCACTGTGACATTCCATCGCATTTCTCCCTCGGAGAACGGCTATTTTGATGTAAGCGCGCTGCTCAACACGGGTTATTTCCATCACGCACGACACTCACCAACTGACTGATTTCACAGCCCTCGCTATGCTACTACCAGCTATCACAGAGCCATCTGTTATTCTGAATACACACTATGCCTGCAAAACTTCCACACGACAACTATACGTTTGTGATCCGGTCACATATCTACAAGAAAAAAAATAGTTGCCATGACTTATGCCCCAACCCTCGTATTATGACAAGATAGAAGCGATTATTCAATACTGTTTTCGTCAGTCGAGGAATATGGGACATGGCACGAAATAATCACAAAAATTATCTAAATCGGTTCCATAACATGTGCACAAAAAGGTACCTTCACGACCACACCTAGCAATTTTCAATGGAGAGATATATTAAGTAATATGTCAAACAAATGGTAATAACGAGATAGAAACGGTTATTCTATTACAATTTTCGCCAATTAATAAAGTGGTTCCGGAAATGAACCATTTTAAAAATAATTGAAATCAAAACAATAGCATGTGCTCTAATAGTACCCTTAAGACACACTAAAGTATTTTCAATCATAAGATACGGCATGTAAGATATCAAACGACTTGGAATGAGGTCTCATGAATGAATATACGTAAAGTTAATGATAGTCCAAATTGGTTTTAAGGAACCTGGTTTAGTGGAACCATTTTGGTTTAGAGGAACAATTATGGTTAATTGGAACCTTCAATGCTAAAATGTAGCATGGAATATATCAAACGATTTGGAATGAAGTGTCATGAATGAATATAACGTAACATTAATGATAATCGAGATTGGTTTCAAGGAACCTGGTATAGTGGAACAATTATGGCACATTGGAACTTTCAATGCTAAAATATGGCATGTAATGTATCAAAGGACTTGGAATGATGTGTCATGAATGAATATAACGTAAAATTAATGATAGTCCAAATTGGTTTCAAGGAATCTGATTTATTGGAACAATTATGGTTCATTGGAATTTTCCATGCTAAAATATGGCATGTAATATATCAAATGGATCTATTAGCTTTTATTATTAGTAAAAGCACATAGAATTCCAGCCATCTCAGCTTTCTTATGTTAAAAGGAACGAATCCCCTGCGCACATTCGGCAACTCTACAGACTTGGGGTCTGTGGACGTGGCTTCACCTATGACAAGTCATTTTCACAGAAATAGCTTAAATAACTCATATGTTCAAAACGGTTGTCTAATAACTGATCACTAGGAAAATAAAAGCTTTCAGAGAATCTTAGTCGGAAAAACACACGGATATGTTTCTTAAATAAATACAGAAATCTCAATTTATCCTAATATATTTTGGTGATAATTTTGGTCTAAGTTAACATAATTGATAGGAGATAGCGCAATCAGAAAATTCTTATAAAAGCTGAAAATAAGTTAAATACAAGGTAATTGAAGAGGCAGGTTAATTGGGTTTTATTAGGTTTTAAATTAGCATTCTTTCGAAAAATAAAGTCTTCTGAAACACAAACGAAAAAATAGTCTCCCAAGTGAGATCATGAAGGTCTGGGCATTTGAGTGCCATGATTCCACACGGTAGTATTCTTGAATATTGTGTGCGGATTAGCATCGTTTTTTAATGTGCATGATATATTTTATAAGTGACCTTAATAAAAACAAGAAATTAAGCCTCCCGAGGAATGTATAGGAAAGTAGAGGAAGCCCTGAGTTGACCTAAATTTTTATACCCTTTTTTGCCTTTTTACCCCCCCCCCCCCCATTTATTTAAATCAAAATTGATTTTTTCGAACCTTGTATTTAGAAAATATAAAAGAACCCTATCTTCGTTCCTTTCTCATCATTTTTGATCGAATGATATATCCCACCCTATATGTTGTCATAAAGTTCTAAAGACCAAGTGATTGCCACCTCCCACAATTCAGACCCAATTGTGATCTTCTTCCCAGTATTAGGCAAATTATTGCAGAGAGGAATGCCTTCCGAAGACTTTGGCAGCGTACACGTGATCCCATCTTTAAGAGAAAGTATAATTGGCTTTCTAGGAGGGTCCATGAAAAAGTAAGAGAGCTACGAGTGCAAAAATGGATTAGCAAATTGAAGAATCTCTCTCAACTCACGACAACTCGCTCTGGACTACGATCAGAGCTCTTAAGAAAACGAAATTCCCACCTCTGTTTTCCCCAGACAGTACTAATCTTGCCACTACAGACCAAGATAAAGCTGAATTAATTTCTGAGTCACTTAGCAATCAATTTATCACCCCAATTCCAGATACTCCGGACGGAGAGCATGCAATCAGCGAGGTTCGTGATATGTGTTCCAAATTTTATAAGGGTCGGCGCGCTCCTATAGAGCGATCAATCTACCCGATGGAACTTGTCGAGATCAAGAAACTCAAGAATAAAAAAGTCCCTGGAATGGATGCCATCACAAATCATGCACTTAAAAATCTACCTAATAACCTGATTCTTGACATCGTTAGACTAATTAATGACTGGTGGAAACTCGGATATTTCCCTACTGGCTGGAAGGAATCACTTATCCTAAGCATTCCTAAACCAGGTCTTAACCCTTCATTGCCTGCAAGTTACAGCCCATCAGCCTTTTACCAACTATGTCTAAGGTTCTAGAGCGGACAATTCTTAAAAGGTTCAATGAATTCTGTTCTGCCAATGATCTTATTCGTGATGAGCAGTTTAGTTTCCGTACAGACCACGCCTGTGACCACTCCAAATGCAAAATGGCGGCTTGCTGTCGACGCAAAAAACTCACTTAACAAGTCTCTATATGGTGGCATTATCTTCCTAGACATATTGAATAAATTATCTTTTTTTTTGCATATTACTAACATTTATAAAGAAAACAAATGTTCACATATGAATAGTTATAATTAAAACTTGTAGTTAGCCTATAGCCTTAGTAGTTTATCAAGTACATATTAAGCCCTAGATCAGGATGCTTGAACTAGAATTAAAAACAGCTAGAAATCCAAATTTATTATTTAAATCAAAATTTAAATATTATTAAAAATTCTACAATCTTTTCAAAAAACATTAAAAAAGACCTACAATATTTTTATAGAACAAATGTCTATCGATTAAAACAATAGAAAATCTAACAAATGTCTATTGATTTTTTCCTTTAATTAGCTACGAGCTTTTTTTTTCTTCCTTGTATTATTTTCTCGCTGCCCTCATTCCCTCCTTTTGTGACGTCATCAGCGCATAGTTTCCGGGCCTTGTTATCTAGGAGGCCTTGCTTTGACGCATATTTTAGGTATATTTGTTTCTTAAGGCATATTTAAGGTTAATATTTTTTTAATCTATTCAGTATGTTCTTAATGTTTTCATGAATTGGACCAAAAGATTGTCGTTGAGAGATCTTTCCTATTGAACATTTGGATAAATTTAGGTTGCTCAGGGCAATAAATTCTAAATATTGCATTTGGTTTATTTTTTTCGTTTTTATCGTCCATTTCCATAAGAACGACAATGAAAAAAACGTGAAACCAAACCTAATCTTTGCTACATATAAATCCGAACCCTATTTCTGATGCATTTCTTAACAATATTAATAGAGGCAGTCTTTGAGTGGTACAACTTGAAAGAAGCCATTAGAGATTCGGCTAGTCTTGGCATTTGTTCCCGCATAGACGCATAATGGTTTCTTTAGTGTTGTATTGTACTTAGAATATTAAGAGCTCTATTACAATTGGACTAACAATGGCCTGTGACCTGCATTATTTCGAAGCTATATTGTTTGGAACGGGCTGTCATTGATTAACCTTAGAGTCGCTTCCTCACACAGATCGACCTAGGACGATTGGTTTGGTCTAAAGCTTGTTCCTCCTGAAAATTTGCTTTAAGTTCGAAGTCGAAAATTCCAAAAGAAGACTACAAGCACAGGTACGGACACAACGATCTAATTTTATAATACGAAGAGTAGAGATTCTAGTGACTCACGTCTCGTCTACTTGTGACAGGCGAATTATTCTGCGTACACAATATGGCGGACGAGAAATTTGTTTTGTGCGTGAGTTCCCCGATGACGTTAAAGAATTTGTGCATGGAACGTATCGCTCACATGGCGCTGCGATTCAAACCCAACACGGAGAAGAAGGAGATACGTTTACCGACCACTTTCGAAGGAAACCACTTTGTTAGCATCCCCAGCTCCATCATCGAGGAGATCCTACCTCACGTGGCTTCCAATGCCCTCTCGTACGTGTGCAATTCTGGCAGCTTAAGCTGGATGAATGTTTTCAGGGTGTTGTTGGTGAAGCCTATAGAGCGCTTCGAATTCGTGTTACATAAATCCACCCTAGAGGATCTGCCTTGGGCGTTAGAAGACACGTTGAAGCTCACCAACTCCCAGCTTAATGTGTTGAAGCTCGCAGGGGGTGAATCATGCAGGGGATATGATCCAATAATTCCCAGGACACTTATAATGTCGTTGACATCTCTGATGCACTTAGGGTTGAATTACTTTAGATGCGATGACACTCTATTGGATACGAACGGAGTCTTTTGTCCTCATTTGAAGTTTCTGTCGCTGTGTGTTCATCAGTATTCGGGTACAGGGCTCATAGGTCTATGTAAGAATGCCGACGGCACCGTTAAACGATGCCAGAAGTTGCAGACGCTGAAGTTAGAGGGAGATGCAAGTAATGACATCACAGATGGTATCTTGGCCCTGTTGACCGACCTGCCCGAATTGGCTGTGTTGGAGTGCGATCATTGCAGTATGGCCAAAGCGTTTCGACGGTTTCTAGTCGACACCAGACTAGGGCAACCGACTCGTTTGAAGATCAGGGCAATCTTCTATTACGGCTTCGTCTTTATGGGCCCTCTTGACTTCCTGGCTCAGATGTGTCCACATTTAGAGGAGCTGAGTATGGTCGCGGTAGACGGCGATACCCTTCGAGGCTGCCCGTCATGACACCAATCGTCCTGGGACAAGTCTACCTTCGACAATGCAGTCGTTACTTTCCTGGAGAAAAACTGGAAATTTCTACAACGGTTGCGTTTCATTTCTACCGACTACGTTAACTGCACCGCTATCGACCTGTTCTGTCCGAACCTCAAAAAACTCACATTTGCCTATGTCAACAGTTTAGACGGAGTCCTTCCCCAAACGCCGTTGTTTACCAAAGTTTGAAGTTGCTCAACGATAACATTACATCGCCAACCGAAATCGTGCAGTTGTTATCCAACGTCCACAAAGTGCGCCGCCTGGGCGTTTGCTGCGCAGGGTTAGAGAAGAAACATTTCCAGGCCATCATGTCATCTAATACGTTTGATCACCTAGTTGAAATTTGCTTTGCGTCATGTGGAAGTCATTTGGAAATCACAGGGGAGACGTCGGATTCGGAGGCTCCTGTGTCTCATATCCTGCGCAAACTCATGTAGCTGCGAAACTCTAACTAATAAAGCTGCCTTTTATCATTGCCATTGTCATGTCTGCTTCTTTGAGGACATTATCAAGCATAGAAATAATATCTTTATCTTTAATTGATGTGAGTGTTAGTATCACTCCTTATATGTCATATCCTCTATCATATGCTCCCTTTGTCTCTCTGTAAAGGCGAATTCCCGAAGTGCGCAAAAGTCATTCCGGTTTTCAGTGAGACCGTCGATGTCAGGTATAGTCAGGGAAATGAGATGTAGATTTTCTGTGGGAACCCTGCAGCAGAATATAAGGTGCATCTCAAAAGTTTAAAGAAACATGTTTTTGTTCAAAAGAAAAAAGACTATTGAAGGTACATGCAAATGTTTTAATTAGTGGCTGTACAAAGCACTTAAAAGAAGCTCCTAAAAAATTATTCACGAAAACATAATAGAAATAAAAATATTTAACAAAATGGAATTTTGCGTGTCTCAAAAGTTTAAAGAACTACCCTCATATGCTGAATGGAGTCGTCCAATATGTAAATTTGCGAGCGACAGGGTATTATTCTGTTGCAGAGTTCGTCATTTTTTTCAAAGAAAGCTTTTCTTCCATTCACAATTCACCTACGACAATGCCTCGCCAATCTCAATTCATAACCGATGAAGTGGCTGAAATCTGGCGATTGAAAGCCGACGGACTATCTGTTGCTGATATTATCACAATTACTGGGAGATCCACAGCAGGGGTTTATAAGGTCTTGAAGAGGAGTCCATGGTTCCACCAAAAACCACGATCTGGTTGTCCCAAAGTTACTTCAACTCGCGATGACATACGCATTATACGACT
>JAHWFO010012561.1:0-29640 GCA_023313115.1 Rhysida immarginata
TATTTATTGTTATTTAGAGCTATTAAAGCAATATTTCTATTTTACATTCCGAGAGAAATAGAACAATTTACAGATTAGAGTTCCTGTTGAACATTGTTATCACTGTATAATTTAAATTCAGTATAACCCGAATTTCTTGAGATATAAATTATATAATTGAACAATTGAGAATTACATTCATACCTAATTTACATTTTACTATTGCTAATATATCATTATTGTTATATCAAGAACTTCTGATCATTGTCTTATAAGTTTAGTCTAAAGAATCCTTAATTGATAGTCATTCTGTTGTATGTCACACAATTTAATTACTAAGTCATTATTTGGAATTGTGATTACTCATTGAAACATATAATTAATCATATTGCCACCAGTCATTTCTTAATTACAAATTGTATTATTTTATTTGAATCTTAATTGGAGCTTGACCAAGTTGAAATTCATATCTTAAATTATCTTTATCATTTGCATTACCTTCCATACAATATTGTTTTATATACATTTGTTGAACATTGAATAAACATTATATGTTAAATTGTTATGTCAGTCTAAGTGCCTATTCTTTCCTCTAGGCTGGGCCTGTTTAAGCGGAGGTATCTTTTATGTAAGTGGGATAAACCCTAAATTATCATAAACTTTGTGAATACTATAATTCACTTGCGCAGTCTTTTACCTAACATAATTATAATAAGTTACTCGACCATAAATCTATGAATATTATCCCCAGGAACCCTACATAAATTGGCGCAGTGCGACAGGATAGCAGGATATCAGGATATCGTAGCGATTTAATTAGGCATATTCAAATAAGAATATTTACATAGGCATAATAGTTGCATTAATTACATGCCTACATTTGTGAAGTAATTATTAAAGCAAAATTAAGACCTGAGACGAAAGAAAGGCACTATTGGTAAATTATTATATTAGAGATAAGATAACAAAATAAGTCAAGATGAATCAAGCCCCTGTGTTGCAGTCATTTGCGCTAGCAGGCGAAATAAAGCCATATGATGGATCTACGGATCCAGAGGAATTTTTTTTACATATAGATGAGATTGGAAAGGTAATGAATTGGACACCAGTTGCTAAATTCCATATTGCTAAAATTAAGCTAACAGGGGACGCACATTTCTATTGTAAGGAAGATGGAGAGATGAAATCAGTAGATACTTATGAAGCATTGAGAAAAGCATTGAAAGAGCGATTTGGAAAGGAGTTTAGAGGCGAAAACGAAAGATTATTTAGAGAATGTAAACAAGGTGCACAAGAATCAGTCCGCCAGTATGCGACCCGGGTACAGAGTCTAGGAAATAAAACAATGCGTAAGATAGTAGGAGAGGGAGCGCTAGTAGAAATAAAGCGTGCATATGCTCAAGAGATCTTAGAGGAAAAAATTTTAGAGCATTTTGTAGAAGGATTGTTGCCACCAGTAAGAAGAGTTGTTATGTTTAAGAAACCAGAGAATTTGAAACAAGCAATAGAACAAGCGGAGGAAGAAGAGGAAATTGTTAAGAAATGGAGTTTAGAAGGTTATGTTTTCCATCCAGTTGAGAAAGAAACCATTGTGTCATTGAGCCCAGAAGCAGAGGAACAAATCAGTAGGCGCATAGAGAACCGATTGCGTAGAAAAGAAAGCACGAATACCTACCGAGAGCGCATTGTGAGCGAAAGAAGGCGGAGCGAATATTACCGACCGCCCGCACGGAGAAATCAGCCGCAATTAGGCCGAGGTTCGACCGCAGAGCGAGGGCGAGGCATGCGAAGAAAGCGTGTAGAGATCATCTGCTATAATTGCCATTTAAAAGGGCATAAAAGAAAGGATTGCGTAAATAAGGGCAAGAAAAGGTTACAAAAAGAAAAAAAAAGGGGAAACAAATTAACAAAGGCGACTCAGACACACGAGCGCGCGATCAGCCCCCCTCCCCAAGGAAAGGAGGAGAAGGAAACAGATGTAGGAGAAACGTTACAGATGGCACATATTTCGGAGGAACCCGGAGAATTAATGATTGAAGGCACATTGGGAGAGGTGAAAGTAAAATTCCTGGTTGATAGTGGAGCAAAAGTTACTCTATTAGGTGAGGATGTAGTACAAAAAATAATCGAATTGGGGTATAAAGTTACCGAGGTTAGAGAACCCGCTATAAAATTGGTTGGAGTAACGGGGCATAACTTCCCCACTACTGGAATATATCTAATTAAATTCAAATTTGGTAACAAAAAGTATGTGTTAAAATGTTATACTTGGAAAAGAAGAGCAGAAATACCGTATCAAGCTATATTAGGCAGAGATGCACTCTCCAAGTATGGATTTGTCATCAATTTTTACGATAGATTGTTACAGGCGAGAGATACGGACATCCCATTCGTGGGTATTCCATCGAGAATAAATTGTAGGGCTGGCGCCTTGGAGATTACAAATATCAGAGTATTTATGGACACCGTTCCTGTTCGTTGTAAAGGCAAAATTTCCATCCCCCCCTTATTCAGAGTCTGTTTGTGAAGGCAGGTTGGCGAGTCAGGAGTATAAAGAGCACATAGGAGTGTTGGAGCCAAAAGATCTTTCAGAGTCAGGGTTGTTAGCAGCAAAAGTACTAGTCAAAGTATCGCAAAGGGATACGATCCCAATACGAATATTAAATTATTCAGGAGAGACCATTACAATACCGGCAAATAAAACCATTGGGCATCTGAGCGAAGCAGAGGAGGAGAAGGTGGAATTAAGTTCCTCCATAGAAGAAGGAAAGGAACCAAAGTTTACAAAAGAAGCATTTTTGAAATTATTCCATTTAGAGCATTTAACACCGGACAAAAGAATACCGTTGGAAAACCTGTTGTATGAATTTAATGGCGCATTCTCGCATCATGAGTGGGACCTGGGATGCTGTAAGATTGAACACCATAAGATTGATACTGGGTCATCCCCCCCTGTAGCTCAGCCCCCATATCGAATTCCTTATTCACAGAGAGGTATCATGAAGGAAATGATAGATAACTTGTTAAAACATCAGGTCATTGAACCCAGCTCTAGCCCCTGGAATGCACCAGCTTTATTAGTAAAGAAAAAGGATGGATCTTATCGATTCGTTGTAGACTATCGTAGATTGAACAAAGTTACAACTGTTGACTCATTCCCTTTACCCAACGTGAATGAAACGTTGAGTCAGTTAGGAAAGGCGAAATATTTCAGTGTATTAGATGCGAATCAAGGCTATTTTCAACTTGAAATTAGTGATTCCGCCAAAACATCATTCAGTACCCCGGACGCCAAATTTCAGTTTAAGCGATTGCCTATGGGTTTAAACAATTCACCAGCGCTATGGCAAAGAGCCGCCCATTTCATAGTCAGAGGTCTACAGGACCGTATTCTGTTACTTAGATGACTTCATTACATTTAATGAGACATTCGCTGAACATTTAGACAGTTTAAAGATGTTGTTTATAAGGTTACAGGAAGCAAATCTCAAACTCAAACCTTGTAAGTGTCAATTTCTCAATGACAAAGTTAAATTCTTAGGTCATGTTGTCTCGGAGCATGGTATTGCTCCTGATCCAGAGAAAATAACAGCTGTAAAAAACTTCCCTAGGCCAAAGAATGTTAAAGAAATTCAATCTTTCTTGAGATTGGCTAATTATTACAGGAGGCATGTGAAATCCTTCAGTGCCATTGCAAAGCCATTAACTGAATTAACTAAATTAGACACACCTTTCATTTGGTCCGATGAAGTAGAGAAAGCATTCCTAAACCTAAAGCAACTCTTAGTTTCAGCACCAATATTAAAAAGTCCGGATTTTTCAAAACCATTTATAGTCGCAACAGATGCTAGCTCGTATGCGTTAGGTGCAGTATGATCCCAGCACTTCGATGGAAAGGAACACCCTATTGCGTATTGCAGTCGTTTGTTAAAAAAGAGTGAACTGAATTACTCGGTGATCGAAAAAGAATGTTTGGGAGTAGTGTATGCCGTTAAGCAATTTAGAGTGCAATTGGATGAAATGAGATTCACATTACAAACCGATCATCGTCCTCTTTCGTGGCTATTCAATCTCAGAGACCCGACTTCGAAACTTGCCCGCTGGGCGTTGTCGTTATCCGAATTTAATTTTGACATTGTACATAAACCTGGCATTAAAAACACAAATGCCGATGGCCTCTCACGAGTTCCTATCTCAGCAGTGGCAGAATACGAGCCGCTGATATGTAAGCAGGAAATAGCCAGGGAACAGCAGTTAGAGAAGGAGTGGGGAGGGATTCGAGACTATTTCAAGGGCATTGGCGTGAAACCATCCCCTCCCGAGTGGCCAGACAAGGAAGAAAACTTTTTCATGGATGATGAAGACGTATTGTATCACATAAAAAGATCACAAGATGGAAAGGAGATTTGGGAACAAGTTGTCATTCCGAATAGTTTAAGAAACCATGTTTTGTATCTTTTTCACGATATTCCATCCAGTGGACACATTAGATCAAAGAAGATGCGAGTCAAAATTGACAAACAATATTATTGGCCAACTATGCGAGCAGATATTCAGAAATATTGTGCTGAATGTGAAAGTTGTCAGCTTCATGCCGCTCGACCTAAACTTAAAGAACAGCCGTTACAAAGTTTTCCACCAGTGAAACATCCATTCTACCGTATTGCCGCCAACATTTTGGGTCCGATTACAACCTCTTATGAAGGTTATAAGTATGTTTTAGTGGTCACAGACCATTATTCGAGATATTCGGAAGCTGTTCCATTGATAGATCAAACTGCGAAAACAGTGGCTAAGGCATTAGTCACCAGTGTTTTTAATCGTAATTCCATTCCAATCCAATTGTTGACCGACCGAGGGTCCAACTTTACTTCTGAACTTTTACGAGAAGTTTGCAAGATATTGGGTATTAAGAAACTGTTCACCACAGCGTACCATCCCGCCGGAAACGGAATTGTCGAAAGACTAAACAAAGTCTTAATACAGATGATACGTCACTATGTAGAAAAAAGTCAAAGAGACTGGCCGACATGGCTATCATTTTGTATGTTTGCGTATAACACGAGTCCACATTCTTCTTTAGGCGAAAGCCCTTTTCTGTTATTTTATGGGAGAGATCCCATCCTCCCTGGGGATATCATCATCGCACCGAGAAGACCATATTATGGCGTTGACAAAAATTATGGATGCGAAATTGAAGCTCGCATCAAGAATGCGTTCGATCTTGTGGACAAGATTCGAGAAGAACAGGACAAGAAAAGAAAAGAATATCACGATAAGCGTCACAAGCCTTATTCATTTAAGGTTGACGACCTCGTATATTTAGCAGTCCCACAAATTAAACCGGGATCGGTAAAGAAATTGCACCCTACTTATGAGGGACCATACCAGATCATTGACCAGTACTCTCCAGTTAATTTTTTGATCAAACATGTGAAAACGGGAAAAACTAAGGTCGTCCATGCAAACCGAATAAAGCCGAAGATAGGAGACCTGCGCCAAGAGTCACGCCGCAGGGAAAGACGAGTCCGAGCTCCAGTAGCCGCGCCACCCGAGCCCCAGACGCTGTCGACTTGTCCCGAAGAGGATTCTTTCCTACCGCCCCATGCGATGCCAGAAGCCGAGCCGAACGTGGAGCCCGCGAGGCAACCACCCGTCCCAGGAGGAAGCAATGAGGCCGGGAGAGCAGTAAATGCACCCCCCTCCCATCAGTATATGTTGCGTTCGAGAGGAAGCGTTCCCGAAGTGCCTTGGGTTTTGCCGTCCGTTCAAGATAAAAGATGACACTAACGTTATTGACGAGTTATTGAGAAAACCAGCATCCGTGGAAAGGGAAGAAGTTCGTCTGAATGAAGACAACCGCGTACCGAGCTCCGGCGAACGCCATAAAGTCGCCGCCCTGATAGAAACCCTTTCCGCCCCAGCCTCTGTGGAGACTGTTGGTACCCCTCCCCTCTCAGAACTTATCTGTAAGATAATTAGAGCCATAGTCTGCGAGCATTTAGGTTTTACCCAAGGATAATGCACAGAACAGGAGTAGAGCAGTAGTGCGTCAGAACAATAGTTGTAGTTTTTATTTACATTATGAGAAACTTACCTTATAATTAGCATTATTATGGCCCTTGGATTGACTTTGAATCGTATTGATTCCAGAGAGTTGAAGTTTATGACTATGGAATATTTAGTGATGTAGATATTGTAGTACAGAAGTAATATCAACATTTTGTGATATTAATCATTAGAAAATTAAACTGTTTAGTTAAACATTAAGCTGTTGCTTTCGGGAGTTGCTTGTTACCTATTACTAAGGTTAGTGGGATACAGGTGCGAACTTTTGGGAGGTATTATATATAATTTTTTTTGAGTTGAATTACAATCGATGCCCTTTTCATGGTCATCCCGAAGAAGCTGTTGATTAATGTTTTTTCAGACTAGTTTTGGCATTTAATAATGTTGCTCATGCGAGCGTGTGCGCGTCGTTATAGCTTAACAGACAATTCAGAATTAAGTCACAGTATTGTGTCGAAGGGGTAGTTCCCAAAGAAATTTTCTTATGGTTGGAGCGAAATTAAGAATTACAGAATCGAGCAATCACCCAGAAACTGTGAAACAAGACAGATTGCTTTTCCGAGTGAAGAAATGTGATTCATACACCTGGAGATATAATTTTAAGGCCTTAGTATACACTTAATACAGTGAATTTATGCTCAAACGAATCAGTAGGGCCCGAGAGATATTTAAAATGTAGTGATCCCTCCTAGAGTGCACCAACGGGAGCGGACTAGAAGTCGTTGTAGAGAGGTCGCGAGACGTCGCCCCTCCTCTTCAACCCTCGTTAGACTAACAGAGAGCGAGAGAAGCTAACCCCGAATCAGCTGAGAGAAATTTTTTTTTTCAGTGAGTTCAAAGTTCGTGGGTGGGACTCGCGACCCCACCCTCGTCCTTAAACCTTACTGTTTACACATAAAATTTATGCTAATGCATGTGCCACACTTTATACTTAGATTTATGAGAACAATAGAGGAACCGATTGCTATAATATTTTGGAAGTATTTTAGCAGACAGATCATCATTAACACTTTATTAAACAGTAAAGTCACCTACTTAATAAGGGTATAGATTATTAATTATGCGATAGTATTTTGTATCTTTGATAAACCCTGTTACTTTGTATACACATGGATAGATTGTAGAGGTCACACTTAAAGGAGCTAAAGATCCCTGCATCATATTTAAGAAGTTTCAAAATTTTGTTTTGTAAGACAAATTGATGAGTTTTAGCCCATTTTAATGTTAAGTTATAAACTTTATTATTAGTTCCCAACATGCACAGCTGTATTGGAAACAGAGTTGTATTTTTCGTTGAGATCTGAGCCAATCCTATCTTCATTCCTAAGGAAAGATCAAAGAGACCGTTTTAGCATTGGAACAGTAATATTTTTCAGAGTAGTTAAGCAGAAATTAAATCGTGGTAAATAAATATTTGGCCTACCTGGATGCCTGGACATCAGAATGTGCTGATATCGTGAGTGGAAGAAACGATCCAAGGGGACGCATTCCATCGTTACTGTTACCCGGAGGTTGATGAAAAACCCCGGTGAAACGTGGTGGAGGCCGCACCCCGCGGCAGGACTTCGTAGTGCTCCGGCGACTCATTAGGATGATCGAAATATTATCCATTCAGAAGTAGCCAAGAAGAATAAGAAGATTCGATTTAGAGCAACCAGTACAAATTAATTCAGCTATTGTCATAATCGCGTAGGTCAAAGCACACATCGCTGATACATTCATTTCAAGTCTTTGTTCTCCATTCGCCGTATGGCGCGAGATCGATCTTATAGTTATACAAGCATATATTTCTCATTATTAAAAAGTATTTACATGAAACAAACCCTTCATTCTTAATAGAAACGTTTAGTAGTGATGGTAATATTCCTTGTGGCCGTGTGTGAATAATACGTTGTTTTGTTTTCGGCTGGTCCGAGCAGGAGAACGTAATGGAAGGTTCGAACAAGAAGATCCTCAGGAAGTAACGCCATTTATTGAGACCTTATCCAACTCAAGTTTAAATTTTCTTTCAGTTTTAGGAGAAATTTCCGATTATGAGACTAAGATAATAATTCATGTTCTAAATAGGAATTTAATGAAGAAATCCTCACTCCTCTAGAGTCAATTGATTATTATTATTTAAGAAACAGTTTTGAAAAATTTTATTTCTTTCAAGATTTATACCCGACATTCCATTTGATAAGCTTGACCAGCTGGTGACCTAGATAATCAGAGAAAGCTAAACAAACCCAGAGTATAGAAAGAGATGAAGCCAGAAACTGTGGACACAGATTAACAAGAACAACAGGAAACCACTATTCCACTATTTTCTTATTTTTTAGAAAATTAGAAAACCAAGCCTTAACAGAATTCAAATATTTTCCGTATGTCTGGCTAAGATACGTGGATGATGTATTTGCAATTTTTAATACGAAAGAAGAAAACGTTGAGACCTTTTTGTCCAACCTTAATAATCTTTGCCCAAATATTAAGTTTACTAATGAAGTAGAAGCCAATGGTAGTCTTCCATTTCTGGATATTAGATTAACAAGATCAGGAGAGGAACTAAATTACGACATCCACAGGAAAGCAAATTTCGTCCCAAATTTTATTAAAAATGACTCTAACCATAGCTATCAACACAAATTAGCAGCATTTAGACATATGGTTTACAGAGCGCATGTCATCCCTCTGAACACAAAAAGCAGAGAAAATGAACTTAAAACAATCGAGGAATTTGCCAGATTGAACGGTTACCAGAAAGAAATAGTCAACAGCATCTCCAAAAAAGTAAAACACAAGATCAGCCTTGAAAACATCACCACACTACAGAAAGAACACATCCAAGGAAGAGTGTTAGCCTTGCCCTACAATCAACAACTAAATAAGGGCATGAGGAGGATCGCAAGAGAATTTGGCCTTACTATTGTCTATAGGAGTTCCAACACAACTAAAAAACAGATAAAGAACCCAAAGGATATAATTCCGCAGGAAAATAGACCAGGAGTCTACAAACTACCATGTGCCAAATGTAATGCGGTTTACTACGGGCAATCACGGAGAGCAATCAAGACAAGAATTGGTGAACATTTGGCATGTATCAGGAAAGGAAATTTTGCAGTATCGAGATTCGCTGACCATATCCTAGATTGCCAACATGACTATAATCCTGAAGACTTTGAAATTATTTACAGCACAAGTGACCCGAAACTGTTGAATTTCCTGGAGTCGTATGCCATCACCAGTGAAGAACCTGCTAATTTACTAAACAGTGACTTGGGCCCCATGGACGTGACACAATTGAGTGACTTGGCAAAACTTTTGCATATTCCCAAACTGACCTATGGAAAGAATAAACGCACCATAGACAACAACGATTCCTGATTGGTTGATCATCGTCTACCAGTAATTTCAATTTATGTACTTTAAACTTGCATTTATTTCTGTAATTGGATTGTAACTAGCTGTCTTTTACTATATAAGTGACTCTGTAATTCTTCTACTTTATCAGAACAGAACTCCTCTGGTCTGATCAAGTTCTTGTATTCGCTGAGGAAGGCAGCTTGGCTGCCGAAATGCGCATACGTTGTAATAAACATCTGATGTGGAATAGTGGTTTCCTGTTGTTCTTGTTAAACAAACCCAGTCGACCCTTTTTCCTTGTGAATAGAACCTGTCTTAACTATTGTTCCCGGATTAGCATTGAAGGGAGAATCTAACCTCCTCGAATAAAGAAATAATTAAAGAGAAATTTTATCAGAAATAGAAAATTTTCCATGAATGATAAATTGAACGAAATTATAACGATGTTTGCATTTTATCCCAGACAATATATTAGCAATCGATACAGACTTAAGATAAATGATACATCTTTTTAAGTTGATATTTTAATTTTTGAGTTGATTCTTTTGTTAAACTATGGGTTAGCCTATCTACTCTCTAGCTTAATAATAAGTAAACGTCACCCCCTTACTCACTACAGATGACAAGACGGGATGGCGGGTGCTTAGCTGTTAATGTGTTATTGTTGTATTTGAGCTATTGTCTAAGAGTTGTGTAAGAGCTCCGAACCCCCCCTCCTCGACACAATACCGATTTTGCGCATGAATACATTTATATAAAAAATTAGAACTAGTAAAAGATTACATACACATATTAATCCATTTATTCATTGTTTGAATAAAAAAATTCAGTATCGAACATATTATTAAACATTGAACATATTTTATATTTTGGGGAATTCAACTTATATATATAAATTCTATCTATTCTTTTGCTTTCTATAAACAATTTAAATTTAAATTGGCCAAGACAATTGGAATGAGTTGGCTTTTAGGAAAACCTGACGAATCTCCCGAGTCAACCGACACCGCACGTCAACTGACGCTTGAGGATCACACCCTCAAGGTAGACGATGCCAGTGACGGACGATTGAGATTGTTCCTGATCCAGAAACCGGAGATCCAACGCAGAAGAGAAGAAACTTGAACTTTATGACTTTCCCTGTTCAGGAAGCAAGTTTGTGCCACAAATTATCAAGTACTTTGAAGTATTTCTTAAGTGATATGTTGCTTTGTGTTTTTAACATAGTATTCAGTGAATTCCAGTGAACTTTATGTTGTGTTTGAACTTTAGTGAACTGTGTATTGAGAAAGAACTATATAGAGTGTTAAGAACTTTCGAACTGTGTGATAAAAACTTCCAATGTTGTGCACAAACCTTTGAAAAAGCCTATCAGACCATGATTATATCTTTTAAGTAATCCTAGGTAGAAGGTTGAGTTATAATATTTTGGTACCCTTTGCGTATATCTTTTATTATTGTGCTTTGATTATTTAGTACTTAAAAAATTAACTCATACTAACCAAATTGATTAACTAAACCATTTCTTTTGTGTAAGATGATATTGGGTAACAAGTATATATTACATTATACTAAATGCATTTCTCTCAAGTTCCCTAGTTGCCATTTGAGATGTAGGCTTGCCGGCGTCGACTCGATCTGTCTCGCTTCATCATGGAAGATGCTGCGGAGAAGCAAGACCGCCCAGAGGATTTCAGGTAAAGGTACCGCCTCGGGGCGAGGCTTTTCTTGCAGGGGTAGGTATTTGTAAGGTTTTGAGAATTAATAAGCTAGAATTTGAATATTCAGATTATTTATGCAAATGAGCTATTTTATTATTCGCGTTCAGGATTGTCTATTTAGATTCAGAAGTTAAGAGTTTATGTAAGTTTAGAAGAGTTTTTATGTAGAGAAAGATTAAATAAAGTTATTAATTGTTTTAAATATTTTTTATGCGTGGGTGTTAGGAGTTGTTAATAAGAAGCCAAGTTTTAAGGTTTGTCAGAAGGAGAAAGCAAGAGTCAGTTTACACAGCTTTGTTTTGATCGTTAGAATCATATTCAAGGATAGAAATTGTATGGCCAGTGTAGGACAAGAAACGAATTTGAGAACAGGATATGGGATAGAAAGACAACAAGAAAGAGAAGGTAAGATTTGAACTTTGGATATTGAAAAGAGAAAGGAGACAGGGAATGATCACGTGGATGCCGAAGTTTGATTGGTTGTTGAAATCGAAATTGTTAGTTCAGTTATGCTAAGTGAAAAAGTTTAGTCAGTAGCAATATAACGATTCCCGTAGCCGAGTGTGCGGCGAACTACTCATAAATTTAAATAATAAAAAAAGACAAGTGTGGATAATTGTAATGGTAAACTAAGAAATAAAAAACTCTTTCACCACAACGATATTAGATTGAAAATATACAACCTGATACTGAATATTGTTGTGGTGAAAGAGTTTTTTATTTCTTAGTTTACCAACTCATAAATTTATATACTAATTCGGCCTCCATCTGGTAGTCCTCGGATTCCAGATGGGAAGTTTAAAATTTTAGTATTAATCCAGTTTGAGTTGTAGTCTATGAAAATGTAACCGTTAAGTTGAAATTTAGTTAGCTCGCGTTATCGAGGTGGTTTGAGGAAATTCTATCGAGCTGAGAACCAGCGTCATCAATTACAGTAATTTCATGGTTTGCGAGGGATGTTGCAAGAATGTGTACCGAGCCCCGTGGAGTACCCAGGTCCAGTACAAGAAGCCAGAGACGATCTTCCTGTAAGCCACTCCGTTTGAAGAGGACGACCCCCCTCCCGCCAAGCTGTGGTAGCAGAGAGGACGAGAGAGATCCAAGAGCGGACAGATTGAGAAGACACGGTATAGCCCATTTCCAATTTAATGTCTCAATGGCCAATTCTTTAGTTCCTCACTTAATTTCATTCTTTCTATTCCATTTATTACATTCATAATTTGGGAACGGATAATTCTATCAAACAGTGGGAAGGACAATTATAACGTAACTTAGAACAGTCACATTATATGTAGAGAACCCTGATTGCCTGAATCTAAATTCTGTATTTTATACAGTTATTTGTTTATTTGTATTTATTAAAGTCTTACGTTCAGACCTTCATTCAGTAACAATATAGCAGATTGCTCAGTCAGTAGTTTATATTTATTGTTATTTAGAGCTATTAAAGCAATATTTCTATTTTACATCGTGTATATCGTGTATCGATACGGAGCGGGAATATCGATACCGTTGGCACGGTTATTTAATTGGCTTATTTCCACAAATAATGAGTACCATCCAATAATATAATTTCTGTAAAATGCATAGCCAATGGAAATCGTACGACGCTTCCATTATAAACCTAAACCTAATCTATCACTGTTCACTTCACGGTTTGATATTACTGACGAAGCGTTTTTACACAGCCTTTAAAGTTAAAATGCCACGAGAAAGTCAAAGCAATGCCCAGCGTTTTCTGCCTAAGCGGCAGAAGCCTCTTCGAAGTTTTTTCATCAAGAAAACAAATGTCATCTCAGTATGCAAGTTGTGTAACAAAGAAGTCAAAACAAGCGGTAACACTTCCAATTTGCGAGTTCATCTTCGAAGGCATCATGGACACGTGCTGACTGCTGCAGACGACCAAAGTACTGGTAAAGGACATTATTTATTTTCTTTAATATAGAAATTTGCATAGAAGTTAAGTTAGGTTTCATTGCTAGTTTAAGAAGTTCATTACGTTGCGCTTTTGTTAAAGTTAAGTTAGGTTTCATCGCTAGTAGAGAGGGAGAAATTCTACTCCCGGAGAATTACGTAAAAAAAATTAAAGTCATTGTATTCGTTTCTTTTCAGAAACTAACAGAACTATTAACACTATAAAAGTTCAAAGTGAGAGTAAAACTAGTACAGTCACTTCAAGGGTAAAAGATGATCGTGATGGGCAGCTACCAACTGTACATGAACCAGCAGTAAATGAAACCACTCCAATCGCTCAAGCATTCTCAAATATGCAGTCATATGAACATTGAGGGTCCAAACATGAGAGACTCACAAACGCTCTTGTTTACATGGTTGCAAAAGACCTACAACCTCTGAACATTGTCGAAAATACTGGGTTTCGACATCTCATGAACGTGGCTGTGCCGTTGTACAAGATACCAACAAGGAAAACGCTTGCCAGTCACGTTGATCGTGCTTACGAGGTTGTAAGCACTGACATTAAACACACCTTCAGTTCACTTGACTTTATAGCTCTAACAAGTGATATATGGACAGAGATAATGACAACGAGAAGTTTCCTTGGTGTGACCGCTCATTTCATTCATTCACATGAATTGACGAGTGCTAACCTCGGGATCCAAATTTTGAACGAACCACACAATGCGCAGTATATTTCCAAAGTTCTACTTCAGGTTTTAAAAGAGTGGCAAATCAGTGCAGACAAAGTTTCTTGTACGGTAACGGATAATGGTGCAAATATTGTAAAAGCCATCGAAATTACTTTGGGTAAAAAAAAGAATCTATGCTGCTTTTCTCACACCTTAAACGAATGATGCCAATGACGATATATGGTCATGCAGAATTGGTCAGTTTTAGAGAAACTACAATGAATGCAGGATTGCCACTCAAACAGTATTTAACTTCGCCAGTCATTCCTAGAATATCGGATCCCATCAAATTTTGGAAATCAATGGAAGCCATTTCTCCAGCACTGGCAAAAGTTGCCTTCAAGTATTTATCTATCCCTGCTTCCTCCGTTCCATCAGAAAGATTGTTTTCGAAAGCGGGAAACCTATACAATGAAAAGAGAAATCGTCTACATGATAAGCGTGCATCCAAAATTTTAGTTTTAAATAGTTCAATGAAACTTTAATCATTGTCAGTATTTGTGAAACTTTATGATGTTTTATTTTATGATGTGGCAATAAACGTTTATTATTATAATGGATAAAGATTGTTGTTTCTTGATCATTTCATACGCGTTTTTTCTAGTTCTACTTCATTCCTGCGTATCGATATGAATACCGATATTTTTAGAGAATACCGATATTATTCATATCGTCTGTCATGCTGTATCGATATGTCGTGTATCGATACGTTTCGAACGATATACCCATCACTAGCTGGTGCTCTGCATTTTTATGACAGCTATGTCTGCGGTGCGCATGTCACGTATTAGTAATTTGCATATCTCCAGACAGTGCCTACTATTATTATTGCCAGAAATAATAATAGTAGGCACTGCTCCAGACAATGTGAACCCTGCCAGCGCCATCTGTCGGCAGATTTTGGAACTATTATTTTTCTTTCGTCAAACAAAATCCCATTGCCTCACGATTGTTCTGCTAAATTATCAGGTCATTCTGACGAGTAGTTTTCAAATTATCGATTTTTTGAAATCGTAACTTTAATTATAATCACCCTGTACTTCAATGTCTTCACTTACATCGACCACCCTGTATATATTTTAATGTGAAAGTTTAATGTTTCTTTTAGCATACTTCAATTTTTTACAACATGAGTTTTCTTTACAAACAGTGTCTATAAAATGGGATAAACGCATCTTAATGAATTTGACAATAATCAAAGGAAAATATAAGTCAGCATGTTGGCGGCAGCAAAATAAAGATTCCCATCCAATAATAGGGTGAATCGCTTTCAACAGTTTTTCGAAGTAGTTGGTTTTCAGCTCCTCTGGCTTGAATACTTCCTGAATTTCCTGGTCCACATTCCACAAACAACGGTAAAGGGATCCTGATGCTCGAGTTAAGTGACCATTTTCTGTGAAGAATAAAGTTGAAATTAGTACTGCTAACAAATGAATTTTTGTATTTTCAACTGATTTCCACAGGCAGTAACCTATACGTACACTGATTTATTACTTACTGAATTCTTTTATATTTAAGAGAAGCATAGGACAAAAGGTGTCACTTTCTCTGGCAAGAAGCTTTGTCATACACGATTCGCAAGAGATTTCTTTTTTCATTTGCTGGAGTGTGTAACCTATCATGTAACAAGTTACATAGTCAGAATTCTGGAATTCCTTGATGTAGTCGTGATCCGATTTTTCAGCGATGGATTCAGATATGCCCCAATCCTCCAAAAACAACGTATTTTCAAGCAGCAACTTCTGTATATAAATTTCTCTATACATTGATAATATTGTTGCTTTTTTTCAGATTTTTTATTACATTTTCTTTTTAGTTCTTTAATTAGACTGTCGCAATATTCATTTATGCGTGTTTCGTCATTTGTTACTTCCTTCATTTGTTGTACATTCCCCTTGTTGCTGGTTGTCAGAATATTTTGCAAAGGTCCACATAATGAGAGTATGTTGATGCTCATTAGGGCTGAAGCCTCTTACTGCACTGAATCTTAGCTCCACAGCGTCTTGATTCATCCTAGATGTTAGCACATACTGTAACTGTTGTTTTCGAAGCAGGTATAGACAAACATCAATTGCTGATTTTATTGTTAATTGTAGGCTTGCCATTGTAGTTGGTGCTGCAAAGGTAGTTTTTTGAGAAGTCGTGAAAACACGGTATGAGTTGATCAGCTGATTCAACAGAGTTCCATAATCTCTCACTGCATTGCTAGAATTAGTTGAATTTAGTGAATCAAAGAGATCATTCATATATCGAATGAAGTTTTCTGTGGATTCTGATCCTTTCATGGACTCTTCTCCTCGTTCGCGATAAAATTTAATTCCATCAGCCACTGAATTGCTAAAGACTTGTGCTGCCAATGAAACCTTCATTTTTGGATACGATTCATTCATTCTGAAATATTCTGCTGTTAGTTTGGGACAAACCTTGTGGACAGGATTAATCAAATCAAGGTCGTAAACCCCTCTGACAAACTTGAAGCTCACAAGCTTGCCCTTGAAAAAGTGTTCAATGTTTTCTTTAAAGGAGTGATTTCGAATGCATTTCAGAAGATGCGGAACATCATGCATAAAGAATATTTTCCTGTCTTGGCAGTGAGGATTTTGAATGGAATTTTTAACGATTCCCGATTCAATGTGGATGCCCATGGATTTGTACGCAGCTCTATTCGTTGCAGCCCCATCACACACAACTGCCAACACTTTTCCCTGATTTGCTTCTACTGCTGCAATGACTTTTTTTAAGGTGTTAGCAGTCTCTAAAGAACTAAGTCCTCCAGCTGATAAGAAAGTGCCTACAGAGTAGTTTCCAACACCAGTAAATGAATCGGCCATGAAAACTGCAGCTCGATTTTCGAGACGCTTATCTAGTGGTTTCTCGTTGTCAGCCAGCCCGGAAACTGAATAAAACTTGTCTATATCATTAAGGTGAACTTTTGTGTTTAGGTACACTTCATCAAACTTGATTATTAAGAAACGTTCTTGTTCATCAATAGATTGCATTTTTTTCCATGATTTCCAGAACTTTTTCATTGAGCCCATCAGTAGAAACAGCAGCAGATCTTAGGCTCTGTAATGTCCTCAGAGACGGCAACACTTGCACACTATTTCGCCTCATCAGTTCATATGACTTTTTCCCTTTAGATGCCAATAGCATCGATTCCACAAGATGTCGTGGCTGATATCTCATTCCTTTCAGGCTGGATGCATTAACCTTACGAGCAATGGCATTGATATACATCCTTTCTCGACTACTCAAATTTTTGTATGGGATAAACACGCCTTCTCTTTTGTTTCGTTTCATGGATGCTTTCAGGCGTATATATTTTTTGTACCATTTTTGATATAATGTCTTATAGCGTATGTTTTTACTTGTCTGGACCTCAACATCTTTAAATCCTGTTGAGAGTACTGATGGGATCTCTTGCAAAGTCATATTTGAGTCGTCACAAGTTATTTCTTGTATTTGGGTCAAATCATCCGCAAAGTGCTCTTGCGCATTTTGGTTTTCTCTACTTAAAGTTGATTGATGAAGTGCAGGTCTGCGAGGTTGTCCGGATGAATTGCACAAGCGTTGAGGTCTGTTGGTAAAAATAGACGGAACAACACCAGGAACAAGCTTCCAATGTAAATGCTCAAATGTTTGTACAGTTCCATCACTGAGCACTAAACGCTTTCCTTTGATAATCTGGTCATCCAAAAAATGTTCGTGGCATATCCTAGATTTTTGTGTCAACTTTAAATCTTGCCTGTAACATTTATGAGCCCATTCTGTGAATAAGTCTGGATTGTTTTTAGGTGGTGCGAAGAAATGCCAGGTTTTTCCAGCATTTACTTTGTTTGTAAATCCACTTTTGCATCCAAACACAAAACATCTGTTTGGCATCTGAAAAATACAATATTCCATTATCCCCGCTATGTTCTTATTATCTCTATTAAGCTTCTCTAACGTTGGCTACGTAACATCACGGAATATAGAATCGCAGTATAGAAAAGGACAGGAAAAGTACCGTGACCTGGACTCGAACTGTCACTGCTCTATCCAAGTGAGTTATCGCCGCCAAGCTATTACAATACAGTAGAGCGTCGATTAATACAACCAACTAAAACCAAGGTGGATTGGGAAATCGATTTGTTCCGATAATCCAACATGTATTACTCATGAATGTTCGATGAGGGTTTTTTGTACACTTTACCTCAGATGTTTAAATTATTGATGAAAATGGGAAAGAAAATTCCACACCCTGGAGTCGAACTAAGAACTAATCGCGCTGACGCCCTAACGAATTGAGCCACTGTGGAGCATGGAAGCATTATCTACATGTCCTTTGGACGGGTTAGGGCAGTTACCTACTTCACAGGTCGGGATTATCTTTCCTAATGGCGTTATATTCTGCTAATGGCTCAATTAGTTGGCGTCAGCGCGATTAGCTGGTTTAAGTCCAGGCTGTGGAATTTTCTTTCCCATTTTCATGTACTTTCTGTACTAGTTTTCCGTGAAACCATAAGAAAAGACCAAAACGGGAAAATCTCTAATCCACAATGAATTAGGTTTTCATAAGAGCGTAGATATACTGTAGACCTAAAATTTTTCAGAGGTAGTTTGTAATAGGAACAATAAATAAAAAAGGAAAATAAATGTCGAGACGTAGTTGTGGTTAAACAATTTCGTTTACATGTATAATGTAGTAGGCTGAAAAAATTTTTTGGATTTTTACGGCTTCCGATAATTGATGTTCGGATAACAGACGCTCTACTGTATGTCCACAAGTCACAAAACAGCTGAACTGGCAAAGCAAGCACCCGACTCGCAAATCGGAAATCATCCTTACCCTTAAATAAATTGATAAAAATTCAACTCAAAGAGAAGATAGAGGACCTGAAGAAATTCCTCAAGCATATCATAATATATTCAAAAAAAGCTTTGTTGATTCTATTCCCATTTCTGCTCTCATTTTAAACCGGAAAATTATTATGGAATTCGGGAATTCTGCTTCCTCTTTTGTGGTTAACCTCCTTTTTACAAAATAGAAAAGTTTCTATGACCGTAAATGGAGTCTTCCATGATCTGGAGTTCCTCAAGATGCAATTTTATCCCCCTTTCTATTTTTGCTTTTCTTTAATGATTTAGATTTCCAATAATTTACATTTTATAATTTTTTATGCTGATGATACTACTACAGTGACTGATTCCGTTTTGAATAAATTATTTAATAAAGCTAATAAGGATTTGCAAAATATTTCCATTTGGCTACATGATAGTTCTTTAGGATTAAATGTAGGCAAGAGCAAAGATATGATTTTTACACCTAATAAGAAAATTTCTATGACTAAATTCTTCTTTTTAATTCCATTCGCATTGAAATAGTTCAGAACTTTAAATATTTACATTTTAACATCTCTTCTGATTAAACTGTAATGCTCATATTATTAATATTGTTAATACTATTTCAAAATTTATTGGTTATTTTTATTTTATTAAAAATATACCTTTTAATATGATGAAACTTTACTATAATGCTTGCATCTTCCCTCACCTTCCAAATGGTATTATTTTTTAGAGCTCCACTTCAATTAAAAATTACCTTATGTTAATTGGGCTGCAAAATCGTTTTCTGCGATGATGGCTTTCATGTCCGTAATGATTGTACTGTACCCAAATATATCTTTCTTTTTGGGATTTTTACTATTAGCCAAATTTATTGGCCTACCACTCAGTAAAAGTGAAGGCCTATGTATTCGTTCCGAAATTCAAATTCTTTTATTTCTGAAATCGGCTTATAAACTCATGATTCGAAAAAATATGTTGAAATTTTGAAAAAAAATTTCATCTGTACAAAAAGGTTGTTTTTTTTTACCTGCTCCGTAGAAACTGAGCTTACCGGATGTTGATCGGTTGCAAAATCAGGTACTTTTACTGAGAGTCAAGGCAGATTAGACTGGATCTGCCCCTTCTGAATGAAAATAGGGTAGCAGGTCCCGCTTGGGATCCCGACTGTACATGAACCCCACTTTTGTGCAGCTAACTCATCCGAGACGGGAAATAGAAGAATGGTATCTATGGCAAAATTACACACACTTAGAGTGTACCTTAAATTGTGCTTTGACGTATTTTTTATGTCAATTGGGTAAGCCTTTTTAGAGATATAAATTATTTTTCTAAAAATTAAAATATGGCTGTAGCGTTCAAACCAACAAACTTAATAAACTCGACAAGTACGGACTCTCTCATTAAGGCGAATTTCTTTGTAAATGACTTGCTTGGCTCTGATGAGCCGCGTTTTGGAGTTAAAAGTTTTCTTTTTTTTTGTAATAAAAAAATTAATTCGCACTGTTAGTTGAAATATTTTGTGACTTCATGGAAGTTCATGCGGACATATTGTAACCACGGAATAACAGCTTGTCAGTTCATTGTCTTGGTCCCTGGTTCGAGTCCAGGCAACAGGAGCGTTGGTTCAGGTCGGAAATTTTTCCTCCACTTTTCTGCAATATAATTACATGCTTGAAGAATTTATTGACTTTTTTTCCTTCTCTTTGAGGAATACTGAAGTTTACAGACTTTAAACAATAATTTGAAAAACGACAAAGTTTATTGCCAGTCTCGTTTTGTGAACCTTAAGGATTTTGTGTCCATTTTGAAAATTTAGGACCACATTGTTATTTTAAGATAAAAATTTAAGTACAGCAAAGAATTACCGTCACTAATGTTATGTTACATTAAAAAGAAAAGTATTACGATGTTTGCCTTTGCTATAATTGAATTGAGCTGTGTTTTATCTAGAATAACGAGAATATGAAGTATCTGGTACACTGACACTAACAAACGTATCTTACTAGCATGGCAAACTGAAGCTAAGGCCACGGATGAGGTAAAAGTGCTAAGGCTCTAAATAAGTGCTTTACACAAGCACGACACTACCGCCCTCCTGCCACAACCGGCCACTTGGATAACTAACTGGCCGCATTCGCCGCCATTTCGAAAGGACAAAAAAAGCTGCAAGTTTCTACCCCCTGATCAAAACAATAGAGGCGTTCTCGGTCGCGAAAGAGAGAATTCTGGGAGTCACGATCGTTTCCGGTTGGCCCGACTTGGCGACCGGTCGAACTTCTTGGACACACCGGTCGAGCTTTAAGGCAAAGGTGTGCACGGGCAGAACGAATTAGCACTTTAAAAACAACGAAATATCTCAATGAGAGAATACAAAAAATATAAATTACAAATATATATATTCAATGAAAAGCAAAATACAAATTAATAAAAAAAAAACTGCGTTCAAAGTGTTTGTTTTTCCTCTAAATTCACGAAATAATTTTATCAACGTCTGTAGCTTCCATAGATTAAGCTTGAATCCACCCTTGTTTTATCCCTGATTATCCCCCTCTAGCGTTAAAAAGTTGAACTTCCGCTGGAACGGAGGAAAGCATTGAAATGAGAGTCGATGCGGAGGCCTAATATCTCGAAGGCCACGTAGGAAGATATCGACTTGTGTTTTCCACCAAAAGAGGGAGCAACGGCGTAGTATCTCCACCAATCAGAGAGCGGAGTCATTTCTGCGGCTAGTCGCATGTCTTCAAATGGGGACACGATGGTGGCGCTGAAAGCAGCGATCTACTCATTTCATATCGTTGCTAACAATAGAGATTAGTTCCACTTTTCGCCGCCTTCAAATGGCCCCAAAGATGGCGGCCACATAAGCGATCTATCATTTCGTTGTCTGTGACGCAAATTTGACGTCAGAGGCTAAGGTCAAAAACTCTCACCAGTGAGAAGAGTTAGCGCTTGGTCAGTCAGAAATCCCGGTGAGAAAACTGTGACGTCATTTCAACGCGGTCAAAAACGCCAGTTAGCGCTGTTATGCCTAACCGGTTAGTCTAACCGTCCTCACCGAGAAAAAGACGGGGCGCGTTCGACATGTGCACACTAAATGCACCTAGAGTGCTTCTAAAAACTCTCGAGCGCTCATTTTCAATCACGTGATCGTTTACCCCTGATCGCGCCCGCTCTATTCACCCGCTCATGAAGTTTTTTGACAGTGCCAAGGGCAACGAGATAACAGCCCGATCAGTAAATAAGAGGTAACTGCCACAGAAACTCGTTACGCTTTCAAACTTTCTGTTTTAAGCGTAATTATTTATTTTTATTGTCCATTATTATAATCTGATGGGGATTTATTAGATTTCAATGCATTTATTCTTTTATGACAATAAATACGAGAGTGTTAAAATATCTACGTACGAGAGTGCACATACGATAAAACGAAACTTTAAAGAAAATTCGAAACCTAAGAGAAAAATTAAAAAATTAAAATATATAAAACAATCTTCGCTTTTATCTTCAGCTCCTTCGCCCCTGCCGTGTATCTTGACCTGTTCTGTGCCTTCAGATTCATTGCAAAACTATAAACCGCATTGGAAATGGACTTCGAGGTGGGATATGCTTTCATTGTCAGCCATTATTGCGAAAGTAATGAAAGCGAAAGTAGTGAAAGTGAGCGAGGCAAAGCGAAGTGATCACAATGGAAATAAGATCACTTTGATCCTGAGCGTTCCCAACACGACGATGAGATCGGGGAGTTTTTAGAGGCGCCAGTGACGAGCGCTCTGTCATATTTAGATGCAGTGCTCGCGTTGATCATGAACGCTTACGCTCGATCGCGACTGGAGAGAGTTTTTAGAAGCAGCCCTAGTGACCTGCCTCAGAGCGAGCGGTGAAAAGTTTAGTGCATTTTGTGTGTGTCATGAAAAACAGGAAAGAGCACGAAAGTGGGATGTTCACCTCACCCGTGCTATCATGAATAGTAAGCCTACTGCTCAAAATAAAACCCATCATAACATCTGCATTCATATAACACGCCGAAATCGATCATTGCACAGTAGATTTCAATGTCAGTTTAAACGATATACATATTTTAAATATTTTATTATACCTGTTGGTTCTTTAACGGTACATGTACTGTAACTGAAACTCCGAACTATCTATCGCTACATTTCAAGCTCTAGGGCAGCGCCATCTTGCAACGCACTAAACGACTCTGCTCCTAACCTAGGGTCATTTGGTGCGCGCACGAAATGCCCGGTAGTGCGCGCACTCGCGATGATGAACACGCTCGGGTTCCATGACGAATACGTTAGTGCGTTTAGCGGACGCACAAAGGCGTTTAGTGCGCGATGTCGAACGCGCCCACGGTTAGCTCAGTGAGAAATTACGTCATCATTCTCTCACCGGTGAGGGTTTTTGACCACAGCCATTACGTCATCATTCTCTCACCAGTGAGGGTTTTTGACCACAGCCACAGTCTCTGACGTCAAATTTGCGGTAAAAAGGAAATTCGCTTCCGGTATAACCTCGGAAGCCTCGGTTGGGAGACTTGAAGTGGGATTTTTGAAAACGCATTCCTAGGTAAATGAGTATTGCTCTTACTTTAAGATACAAAGATCGATTTATAGCTGTATGTAAAAATAAGAACATGAATTTCCACTTTAATTTCACTTGATTTCAATATAATTGCACAAACATTTCAATATACTTGCACAAACTTTCAATATACTTGCCAGATAAAATTTTTCCGAAGAATTTCCATGAAGGTTGATTACTGCTGTTATTATATAAAAGCTTTACTTTTTTAATGTTTATTTATATATCGTAAATAAGAAGCTAATACTGAACATAATAAATATATATTAAAACGTGAGAAACTGAAATCTTACAACTTGTTTTATAAATTCTGTAATTTAAAAAAGCAGACTAAATCAGGTAAGCCATCAAAAACTTTTTTAGACTATGAAAAAGCTAGGAATAAATGGAAAACTAGTCAGTTTCCTTAAACTCACCATAATGTACTGTAAGACCCCATTTCTCACCTTAGAAATAACAGTACAAAACCCAACGACCTGTTGATTATATAGGGTGTTTACTAAACTGGTACAGTATACAGCAAAAAATTTAAGGGGTATGTTAAGAATCTTTTTGTCCTTTGATGATTTTCGGATTGTGTTTTGACAATACAGATGTCTCGAGAATATTCTGATTAGTAAAAAAGCTGACTTTAGCATTCACATAAAGTTAGAATAGAAAAGAAAACACTTTACCCGTGGATTTACACTACTCTAATGAACAATGTAAAACATTTGAAAAATCGGTTAGTTGATGGGTGTAATGAAATAAGAAACAACCTTGGTGTTTTAGAAAAAGTGCCGCAGTCAATGAGGTGAAGATTGAATTCATGCATACAACCAGGCGGTAGTCATTTTTACCAGTTATTGTAGATTAAGAAGCTTTACGTGTAATATTAGGTAATAATAGATTCTTTTTGCCGAAAAAACTTTATCGCCCTGTATCTTCGAAACAAAGCGTCATTCCGAAAATCAGAAAGGACAAAAGATTCATGAAATAATCTAAAGAACTGCTTCTTGAATTTTTGCAGTTTAGAAAACACCTTTTTTATTATAACATAACCTGTAAGTACTAATGCATCATTCGTTTCATAACTAACATTGCGTCTGCTCAATATACTCAGTTTTAGAACGAATAGTTTAAATTTAGAAAAGCTAACTTAGACAGAATTCTTTGTGCATAAATAACAAAATCTATGTTTTATTTAGGCGAATAGTAAAATAAGCTTTGTAATTATTTATTTGCAAAAATAATTGAATTTTTAAATGAAGATGCAGAATTTTGCTGACATTATTACACCTAAGAATAAAGATAACTAAAAAATAATGTTACATTAGAAAATTTAGTAAAGTAGCTTTTTTATGATGTATACAGGGTGTTTCAAAATTACACCACCAAACTTGGCAAAATGTTAGAGGGGATCAATGTAAACATCTTTTGTTAATAACGTTTTATTCTAAAATGACTGTTGCAGTCAGCTACAGTACAAAGATTCCCCCGTTTCATCCTGCTTATTCGGAGTCCCATTAGCAAAAAGACAGTATTGCTTAATGTTTTGAATAACATTAATTTACCCACCACAGAATAATGGTTCATTCCTTTAAATCCATATAATAGTATGCAATTAGACACAAGGTTAGTACAGAAAGCAATTGTAAAGTTTAGTTGTCAATTGGAACCATTGCAAGCACAGCATGCAGACCTACTCAAATGAAGAATTGACTGACATGCATTATTTCGTGTATGGAGCAACCAATGGGAATGGGAGAGCTGCAGTTAGGCTGTACCAGGAAAGATACCCCAACAGACGTGTGCCTCACTATCAGACATTCGCGAATTTGCATCGGCGACTTCGTGAAACAGCATCTTTCTCCAGGAACATGGGCAACGCAGGACGACCACGTAACAGGAACATAGCGCTACAGGACGAGATTCTGCAACAATTTGTTCATAACCCAACAACAAGTGTACGTGCAATAGTACGCAGTGTATTGAACCACACAGATATTTGGAGAGTTGTGCATGAGAATTTGCTGTATCCATTCCACCGGCAAAAGGTCCAATCATTGAAGATAACTGACTACCCTCTTCGTGAAGCATTTGCAACGTGGTATTTAGCACAAAATCATACGGACCCTACATTCACATCATGTGTATTATTCACAGATGAAGCTGTGTTTACATGAGAGGGAATGTTTAATTCACACAATGCACACCTGTGGGTCCATGAGAATCCACACACACGTTTTCTCTGTGCATATCAACAGCGCTACAGTATTAACATTTGGTGTGGAATTGTGCATGAACAATTGATTGGCCCATACATGATGCCCACTTCCTTAACTGGGCATACGTACAACATGTTTCTTCAGCATGTGTTACCAGAACTCTTGGAAGACATACCACTGAGAGTTCGCCGAGACATGTGGTACCAGCATGATGGGGCACCACCCCATTTCTCCCGGGAAGTACGTGATTACCTTGATGCAAGATTTCCAAACAAATGGATCGGTCGTGGAGGTCCTATTAACTGGCCACCCAGGTCACCTGACCTCACATGTCTGTACTACTTCCTCTGGGGACATGAAACGTGTGGTGTATGAAACTCCTGTTGAGTCACAAGAAGATCTTGTGGCACATGTGGTGGCTGCTGCAGCGATGGTAAAAGAGATGCCTGGAGTGTTTCAGCACATCAACTGTTCCATGTTACGACGATGTGAGACTTGCCTTGAAACAGGTGGTCGACATTTTGAGCACATTATGTAGTAATAAGACATTACTGACTTGTCTAATAAATGTTCTTTGTATTGATGTGAATAAACGTGTTAAAGGTTAACAGCGTTTCCGTTCATGTTAATTAATTGAATCCACGTACTGCAGTTGACTGCAGAATCATTATAGAATAAAATGTTATTAACAGAAGATGTTCAAATTGATCCCCTCTAACGTTTTGCCAAGTTTGGTGGTGTAATTTTGAAACACTCTGTATTATACAGATATTTTGTGAAAGATCTGTTTTAATTATTTTATGCCTACATTTGGAACAGATGAATGAGATTTTATTATTATATACAGTTGTCCCTCAGCAAGTCATGAAATTCCAGAAGTCTGCAATTTTATCCAAAAAACCAAGTTGAAGATAATGATTTCCTGTCGGCGATTTTTGCCAATAAACACTAAATCAGTGATGTTTATTACGATTAAAATATTCAAAATTAACCAATTTTATAGTTCCCTTAATACCGTCTGTTTTGGGGGCTATGAAAGTTAATTATGGCATTCCCTTGGTGCGGACGTATATCATGCTTTCTCCTTAGCTCCCCGTGTGTAAGCAAACCATGTGCTTTCATGTTCTATCTGATTTAGCAGTGTTATTCATTTAGTGATACGTGGTAACTTAACCTTTTTGTTTGGTGCTGAAATTATCATGAATTTACTTCGGTGAGCTACATGACAGTAATTTTTTCTCAACTTGATGGCTTTGCCATTTACAAACTAGCGGGAGAGTCATCTTTATAACTTCGAATTTATTATGTTGTGATGCTCGAAATAAAATTTCTCTCATCACATTTTTGTTTTTGCATTTTCTTTTGATTTTCAGCCAATTTAATATTTAAGTTATTTTGACTTAGTTTTTTTTTAGTCTATTTTGTTTTAGCCAGGGCAGTATTATTATCCATTTTTTTTATATTGTATCATTTTATTTGTAATATTTTTTTTTGGCTGTCAGTCAAAATGTTTTTTTTTTTACCTCAAAATATTTCGAAGAAATAATATTGACTTTTGGGCAATTTTTCTGAGTAATTATATAATTGTATTTTTCTCTAAGGGTTATCTCTTTGTTACTAGTCAAGAGAATTTTAATTATCCCAGCTTTTGATAAAACCCAGAGCCCTGTATTCTGAGCAAATTTATCTTTAAGATGTAATTTTTTTTTTGCATCACTTTTCTATAGATAAATTTTCAAAATATTGATTTTAGGATCCTATATAAGTGTTAAATAAGTTTATTAATTGTATACAATATTATTTTTTTTTAAAGAAATAAGTTTTCAAGTCTTCTTCAACAATGCCTGTTAGACACATCAATTGTTGTTTCTGCTTCTGATGTTATTCCATATTTTACATAATCATGCTCCAAGGAGTGCATCGCCATTGTTTTTACGTGCTAGCCGTGAGCCTTTGGATTGTTGCCTCAAGAGCTTAAATTGGGTAACATTGGAAAAATTTACCACTACTCATCCAACTTCTGACTATACCTCGTCCAACAAGAGAAAAACAGGGCGTGTTTCCGGTCTGATATCGACTACTCACTCATCCGCAATGCTTTGTGGGATCTCTCCTTCAGCGGCTACACAAGTCAATTTGTAATGGCGTCGCCGTGCAACAGCTCTTCAGCCAAACAAGGAAAAACTATTCACAGCCAGGCTAGGGAGATTGTGTGGAACGTATTTTGCTACTTAAAAGGAAAACAGTGTTTTAAAAGCTCATCTGCCTTGATAGAAGAAACTTCCAAGGCAACGCAAGTTTCTTTTTCTTGCGTTCGAACAATTGTTCAAGAAGGAAACGAAGCGTCTTCATGCAAAGCTACCATCCCCTCTCCTCACTTTTCGACTCCTGGAAAGAAAAGGCCCAGGGAATCTCGAACAACGAATCTGGATGACTTTGACCTCTCGATTGCACGAGCATGTGTATCCGAAATACACTCAGAAGGTAATTATCCTACTCTGAAAAATGTGTACCAGAAATTTAGAGAAAAAACTGACTACGTCGGATCGAGAACTTCCTTCGCCACCATTATGCATGATAAATTGCATATGAAGTATGGCAAAATCAACCACCGTCAATTTTACATCGAGCGGACAGATGTTATCGCACAACAACGTCGTTTTTTAAGGCAAGTACAAATGCTACGCAGGGATCCCACACGTACTTTCATATATCTGGATGAAACGTGGGCTAATGCACACCATGGCCGTGAAAGACAGTGGCATCACGACGGGAAAAGCTGTGCTCAACCAGGGAGCTCGGAACCCTACCACGGGCGTTTCATTCCTACGGGTAAAGGCTCCCGTCTCATTCTTTTGCATGCTGGAAGCGATAAAGGGTTTGTGAACGACTGCTGTTTATTATTTCGGTCAAAAAATAAATCCGCAGATTACCATGACGAAATGAATGGGGATTGTTTTCATGAATGTTTAGAACAAAACTGCTGCCAAATATTCCGAAAAATTCAGTAATCGTCATGGATAATGCCCCATATCACTCGGTGGAGAAGGCCAAAGCGCCGTGCAGCAATACAAGGAAATCGGATATGATAGAGTGGTTGGCCCTACGAGGAATACCAACCGAAGCAAAAATGTCAAAAGGTGAGCTGTACGATGTTATCAAACAACACAAAACAGCAAAGCGCTATGTTATAGATGAACTGGCTAGCGATGCCGGCCATTTAGTGATAAGACTACCTCCTTATCACTGTGATCTCAATCCCATTGAACTTACCGTAAATATTCTACTATAACGCGACTCCACTTTTTCGGCCCAAAAAATCGGCAAAAATCCTATCCTCTTGTATAACGTGACCCCTATTTTTGACTCCTCGCGAGAAATAAAGTGTACGAACTGTTTCGATGTTTGGGAGAAGTTATGATCGATGTTGTTAGATGTTGGCGACGAGTAATTCGAATAAAAAGTGAATTAATGTATTGTATAATGAACTGGACATTATATGCAATGTAATTAATGTATAATACACGGCAAATTCGTCTGAATGTCATCAGCACAGAAAGCGACTTCGACAAAAGCAACTGCCTCAACTTCGAGGCAGTCTGGAAGTTTATAGCCCTACATTGATAGGGAAAGCTTCCTCACTCGCACATCGACAAAAAAACACAACAGTACATCAAGTTTTTTAATAAAAAGACAAGTAATCTTTATTCAGTTTAATATTTTCACTACATAATATTTTCTTGTAGGCTTTGGTTCGAGGCAGTTTGGAAGTAGGCCTATTTATCAATGTTTGGGAGAAGTTATTATCGATGTTGTTATTATCGACGATCGGCCGCAGTCATCGGAGGGCTGATTTTTATCCTCTAGTATAACGCGACCCAGCAAATTTAGATGCTTTTTTAGGCCAAAAAAATTCGCGTTATAGTAGAATATTTACGGTATTTGGGCACAGGTAAAAGAATATATACGGAAGAAGAATACAACTTTCAAGATTGCTGATGTTGAAAAACTAACGAGAACGGCAATTGATAATGTAACTCCTGAAAATTGGAGAAAAGCGATAGAACACGTTTTGCGTGTGGAAGAACGATATTGGGAAACGGACTGTTTGATTGAAGATCAAGTGGAGCCTTTAATAATTCATGTTAATGGAGAAGACAGCAACAGTGAAGAAGAAGAAGAGTGGAATGACATTAACGTTCTACCACAATCTCCTTAGCCTGAATTTAGATATAATTCAAAAAGTCTTTTTCAAGACTATAC
>JAHWFO010012563.1:0-12696 GCA_023313115.1 Rhysida immarginata
AGCTTTAATCGCCACTTAGTGAACCAGCTCTCGCACTGATGTAAAGCTTTTTGAAGTCAAGTGATGACATGTGCTGGGTTTCGTGCCCAGGTCATGATGGACCCTTCGTCAGCAAACAAGTAAAGATAACACTTTGTAAACTTGGGAAGGTCATGGATAAAGAAACTGAATAAGGCTGGCCCCAAGACAGAGCCTTGAGGTACACCAGCATTAACATCGCAGGGTACAGACAATGAGTCCCCAACCTTAACACGAAAAGTCCTCTTTAACAGGAAGGAGTGAACCAGAGCAATTAGATCATCAGGGAAACCGTATGTAATCCTTTTGTAAATGAGCCAATCATGCCAGACTTGGTCAAAGGCCTCTTGAACATCGAGGAAAACGAGACCACCAAACTTAGATAGATTGAGGGTGCCATTTAAATCAGCAACGAGCTTCCATAACTGAAGCTGACAAGAGTGGCCTGGACGGAAGGCAAATTGCTCACTACGAATGAGGTTGTTTGCCTCGCAGTACTCGTTGAACCTATTGAGTATAGTGCGCTCAAAGACTTTCGAAAGCATGGGCAACAAGCTAATGGGCCTATAACTTTTGGGGAGAGCAAGATCCAGTCCAGATTTTTGAATGGTGATGATGACTGAGTCCTTCCAGGCACTAGGGAAATGACTGCTAAGCCAGCAGTCATTCATGACGTTGATGATGATGCAGATAACACTGGGAGGCAAATTCTTGATATCGATGCCTGCTGCCTTTTTGATTTTCAGGCGCTTTATGATGTCCAATATCTCAGAGGTGCCAATGACATCAGAAGAGGCAAAAGCGCGCTGTGTGTAGCCATACCTATCACACACGTTTTTGACCTCACGAGTAATATTGATCAGATCATCCTCTTTGGGCGTAGAGAATTGGCTCTTCAGTTAATCGGCGATAATTTGTGCTTTGTCCTGGACATTGCTAACGAAATTGCCACCCTCTTTAAGCAGAGGAGGGAGAAAAATAGTCCTGTTGCTTTTAAGAGAGAGTTATCCTGGACGGGCAGACTTTTAACTTTGTCGTTCCATATTTGATTCCTTAAATCCTTAATCAGCTCATTTACCTTGTGGGATAGCCTGTTGTACTTGGTCTTGAAGTGGAGAAACCTGGTACGCTGCCAAAGTTTTCTGAAGGTGTTTTTTTGTGGATGAGTTCCTGATGGAGGAAGGGAGTTCCAGATGGTCTGGCCGCTTCCAATCCACCGGAGAAGCACTTGCAATTGTAGCCATCTTAATGGAGTTAGTGACTTTTTTGATATTTTCGTCAATGTCACTGCTGGTGACGGGATCCTGATAGGGAATGTTACTGTCGTTCATAGGTTTTCTAAAAAATTTCCAGTCCTGCTTATAACAAAGTTTAATTCATAGGTAGATATTTATTCCCTCAAAATTTAGTGCAACTGGTACGTGATCAGATGATACGGCATTTACTGTAAAAATATTGTAGGATTTGAAAAACCCCTTGAGAACAGCAATGTCGAGCACGTTACTAGCGGGTGAGTGATCACAGTAGTATGTATCCTCAAGAGGGCCAATAACGGAAGTGTCGATCTGATCTACCATGTACCTATAAACTACCAACCACTTTGATTAGTGCATCTGGAGATCTAGTGTGGGTGTTTCGCATTCAAAATACCCGCCATAACGACTGGAGTGGGCCTAGACCGTAGTTCATCTAAGTCGTGAGGGTCTAACTTGTGCCTGGGTGGGTTGTATACGGAAGTAAACTTGACCTCTCCAACATCAGCATCTTTGATGACAATGGAAACTGCTTCCATATTGACAAGGTTAGGGGTCACGATCTCAGTGTGATTAATACCTTTTTTGACAACAACAGCTACCCCACCAGAGGCTGGATCTGAAGCTTTTTAGGGGGCCTATCTTTTCGGTAAACATAATACCCTGGTAGAATGAAAGCCTTACTCTGTTTGAGATGAGTTTCGCACAAGAAGGCAACATCGATGTTCCAGCTTGTGAGGAAATCGTAGAACTCATGACACTTGCGAAGGATGCCCCTCGCATTCCGTATAGTGCAACGTAGCTTGCCTTGATTTATAACTTTGTAGGGATGTCTATCTATGATTAATGTCTTGTCTCTATTTGAGTGGTCTGTGGCAATACTTTGCCACTATCTTTTAACATATTCATTAGGTTACCCAGATACCTTTGAATTTTAACCAATTCATCGTGGTCAGCGGCTCCCTTACCAATAGAAGCAGAAGCAACCGCAGCAAAAGTTCTTCCTTCAGGTACTTTGGAAATCCTATTCCTTTTAACTTGTGGGTATTTGGGACACTTAGTATAACTCGATGTGTGCTGGCCTTCACATCGATTACATTTAGGAGGGTCTTTACCTTTTATATTGGTGCAGTCCCTTGACTGGTGGTCGCCCGCGCACTTGCTGCAACGCAGTGATTCGGTGCAGCCCTGGGACACGTGCCCAAAACGTAAGCAATTATAACATTGTAAGGGCTTCTTGTTGCCCCTAAACAATTTAATTGTTATAGCAATTGGACCAATTCGCTTTAAATTTAGGAAAGATTTATTGTGCTCAATCTTTTGTAGGAGTGCTAGAACCATGGGCATCTAAACTTCACCATTTGCTTTTTTGAGTCTAACTGCCTTTTCGGGGAATTAGTTAGCGTTTCTAAGGTCTGCGAAATAATCTTCCATGTCATACGTTATATCTACATTACGGACAACGTATTTTAACAATTTCTCAGATTTGAGCTGATGATGCTGGATTTTAAGCACACCATTCATTTTGATTCCTGCCACGAGCGTTTTGTGAGTATCCTCATTGTGGCATTTTATCTTGATAGTGTCTGAGCGTCCGGTATGCGCAGTAATCTTATCTAACTTTACGTGATTTCTTATCTCATTTGGCACTTCCTTAATCGTTTTCCTGTGATGTCTAACGATAATAGGGGGAATATATATAGCTTTCTTTTCACTTACCTTAATCTGGGAATTTTCCGTTCTCGTCCCCCTTCTGGGTTTTTTGATACGAACAACTGGCTAGGCACTATCTTCCACTTCTCCATCACTTCCGTCGGAATGGTTTCTTTTGTTGCCACCGTTTGTCGAACAGTCACGATTATCACTTGTTTCCATGGACTCTAGTCCATGCACTTTGTTAGCAAGTGAGATAGGTTGAAAATTTTCTCTTAACTTATTTTCTTCCTTGGAGTTTCCCGCCTTTTGAGTCCTTTTGACTTAAACCACCCACCAACGTAAGACAGTAGCACTAAAATACTTCTTCCAGCGGAACCTTGTCTTACCCGGTGACTGAAAGGCAAAAGAAGAAGTAAATCCGCCTGGCATACGAAGTCGCTAGAAAGAACTCCTTTCCAGAAGAACGGACCCACAGCAAACTCAACCGGACAAAGCGTCTCAACGAGATCCAGATCCTAGCCAGAGATATGCCACTTTCAAATACCGTATACCAGTTCAGAGGGAACCAGGCTTTCCAATATTTTTTAGGAATAAAGGCATCAGGGTGGCATTTAGGACCAGTAAAAAATTCAGGCACGCGTTGAACCCGTTAGGGAGATGGAGTGACCAAAACAACATTTACACTGCAGAAGGAGTTTAAAAACTTACCTGCCCTACGTGTAATTGTTTTTATATTGGATCGATGAAAAGGTCTTTTAAGGAGCGCTTTGTGGAGCACAGAAGAGCGTGGATTAACGGTGATGGGAGATCTGCGTTTGCCGACCACCTAATCAATAATAAACACAAATTCGGCACCATGGATGACATCATGTCTGTAGTGAGGTTTGAAAATGACCAGAAAAAGATTCTGACTTTTGAAGCTCTGGAGATAAGAAAAAAAATTAAAACCAACCGTGAGAAATACTAAATAATCATACGAATTTTGAGAAAGACCCGATATTGGACACTTTAAGTGATATAATGAACTATCCAAGGAGACAACAAAATACCTGAAGATTATAAAAAGGACGTACGAACCAGGCAATAAGAGTTATACTATAAACTTATATGAGTATTTAATTCTTGTAATTTATGTAATTTACTTATTTTTACTTTCTGTATAATTTGTCACATCTCTTGTAAGACCACCTATCAGCTTGGAAGCCTCCACTATATATTCGGAGGTGAAGGCTGACTTGATTGTAGTCGTTCCTAAATCCCGATGAAGAAATGTATTTCGAAACGCATAGATTCATTAAACGTAACGCTACCTTTTTGTTAGTCGGAGACCGTTTTAGTTATTATTTCATTACAGCAAAATCGACCAGATATGCAACTTTTAAAAATTAATCACAGGAATTGTTTTGCAGTTTTTGTTTGTATATTTAATTTGATTTAAAAGATACTGAAGAACTAATATTATTGAATTTTTCTTTATGTAGTTAAATAAATTGAAGTAATGAAATCAAGTATATTTAAAAATTAAATTGAATAAAGAAAGTCAAATAGATGCATAATCATAGTACTGTCATAATCATGAATATGGTATATAAACTGCTTCTTTAAATTTATAATTAATTTACTAAAAAGAAATGAACACACAGCATGGTAAGACTCTGAAAAAAATTGACTTTTTGGATAGAGTGACAGTGATAATAAGGACTTGAAGACATCTTATATATAGAAAATATAGAGGTGGAGGGAAGAAAAAGTATAGGGGGGGGGGAGAAAAGCCAAAGACACTGAAAGAATCTGTAGAAATGCCCATGATAAATTATAGAATAATTGGACGGAGAGAGGAGTAGGGGAAAGGTAGTAAAAGAACGGTGTTTTTCCGAAGGTTAATGTCATAATAGGGAATTGAATTTCCGAATGAGAAAAGGACTCGAATTGCTTTCTTTCTTTTTTCTTTTGAAGAATATACAGACTAACATCCTGTAAGGAGTGGCCACGAGAATTTAAGTGGTTAGCGACTATATGCTGTTCACCCTGTATTTTGTATTATACCAAGGTTTGTTTTTATTTTCTGGCTAGAGAATTGAGGAGAATTGATTGTAATGCTATGAAAATAAAACAAATAAAAAAAATTTGCAAAATTGCTATCTTAACATTTGAACTCTTTCTCTGATTATGTTTGAACTATTATTTATTTTTAAGAGTATAATTCTTTTTTAATTTATCAATAATGTCAGGCAATAAATGTTATGAAAAACGTTGAATTACTGTGGAAAGTGACATAATAAATAAATTAAAAACTCTTGTCCACAAAATTATTGAATCGACATATACGTATTTAGAACCCTTGGGTTCATTATTCAATGTCAAAATGATAATCAGTACGACAATCGACAATCGAACAGTGAAGTGTACATATGTTAGGATGGGGCGAAAGGAGCGCTTTCACAAAGTTCATCCAACCAGAATAAACTCCAAATGAAATACACTGAGGTAGTCAAGAAGCCTAACCAACCCAAGCGATCTTCCATATTATACAAAAAAGAAAATAAGATTGATGATTGTCAGAAACAAAATACAAACGAAATAAAAAACACAAGGAGAAAGAAGATTATCACGTCTTCCAGAAGTCCGGGAAAGAGACGTTACTAACATCTTCAAAATTGACGTCAAGAACGTGCCTCGGTTTACGATACTTCATATGCCACTTCATATTCAATGAGTTCTTCAGTATTCCATTCACAAGTTTATTGTCGTGAGTCTTCATCTTCTGTATCATAATCAAAAGGAGATCCTGTATAAACTTTCCGATATGGGCCATGTTTAAATCCATGTGGATGGTTTGGTTTTTCACCGTCCTTCTGTCCAGCTGAGCAATGGTCCTCAGGGTAACATTCTGGAATGACTGTAGTCACTCCATCTGGTTTTACAGATAGTCGCCCACGCAGGCATGCCATAGAGGAGTATGGTCCGGCTAATCGATTTGTACAGAGGTAGCTTGTTGTCAATGCTGAGGGCGCTGTTGCGACCCATAAGAGCTATGATACTGTACTTAGCCCTCTTCGCTTTGTTCAGAGCATAGGACATATGCTGGTTCCATGAGAGTCTTGAGTCAATGATAACTCCCAGGTACTTGTAGTTGTCCACCCAGTCCAGTTTCTTATTAAACAGAACAAGAGAATCTGGGGGATGCTTGAGCTTCCTATTGAGGTACAAAGCCTTGCACTTTCCGACGTTAAGGTTCAACTTCCAGCAGTTAAACCAGTCTTCGAACTGCTTCAAGGCGCACTGCAGCCGAGTGATAACGTGAGCTGGCTGGTGTGCCCATGTCATAATGGCAGTGTCATCCGCATAAATATACAGATTACAATTATCGGGTTTCGGGAAATCATATACAAAGTAATTAAATAGCACGGGTCCCAGGACAGAACCCTGAGGGACACCGGCCTTTACAACACGGGGCGTGGAAAGATTTGCTCCAACTTTGGTTTGATAGGATCTGCCTTCAAGAAAGGATTTCACCATCAAAATCAACTCTGATCATTTTGTAGACAAGGCCCTCATGCCACACCTGGTCAAAAGCTTTACTGACATCGAGAAATACCACCCCACAGTACCTGGAGAGGTTCAGGGGGGGTGCTCAGGTCTTCAACGAGCCTCCATACCTGCATCGGACAAGAGTGGGCAGCATGAAAGCCAAACTGCTCTTCCCGAAAAAGGTCATTTGCTAGACAGAGGTCTTGGAATCTGACGAGAATCGTTTTCTCCAACACTTTGGACATCGTGGATAGCAGGCTAATAGGTCGGTAACTCGCCGGAATTGCAGGATTTTGCCCCTGCTTGGGGGTACTCAACACAATAGATTGCTTCCAAGCCACAGGGAAGTAAGAAAATTTCCAGCAGACGTTAATGATATTAGTAAGATAGTCAATAAAGTTCTTCGGGAGATTTATAAGGACGTTATTAATCACCTTGTCTCTTCCTGGAGCCTTCTTCTTTTTAAGTTTACTTATGATGGTGGCGACCTCTCCAGCCTCGATGCTGTTCTTCGTTAAATGCTGTGGAACTTCATCAAAGTTGACAATACCTTTTCCACACGCTGAGACATGATTTGGCTCTCAGGCTTATCGTTGGTAGGAGTAACAAACTGCATTACCAGTGAATCTGCAATGACTTGGGCCTTCTCCTCATCAGTTTGCACATAGTCACTTTGTGGTGTACGGAGTTTAGGAAGCATAACATTCTTCTTCTTCTGTAAAGCTCTGACCATACTCCAAATGGAATTGGCGCGAGCCGACAGCTTTGGAGTTTTTCAGTCCATCTAGCGTCGAGAAGCTCTTTTATCTCCTCTTGAACTCTGCGCACTAACCTGTTGTACTTGGTTTTGAGCCAAGGTACACGACAATCGACAATCGAACAGTGAAGTGTACATTTGTTAGGATGGGACGAAAGCAGCGCTTTCACAAAGCTCATCCAACCAGAATAAACACCAAATGAAATACACTGAGGTAGTCAAGATGCCTAACCAACCCAAGCGGTCTTCAATATTATACAAAAAAGAAAGTAAGATTGACGATTGTCAGAAACAAAAAACAAACGAAATAAAAAATACAAGGAGAAATAAGATTATCACATGTTCCAGTAGTCTGGGAAAGAGACGTTGCTAATATCTTCAAAATTGATGTCAAGAACGTGCCTTGGTTTACGATACTTCGTATGCCAGTTCATATTCATTGAGTTCTCCAGTATCCCTTTCACAAGCTTATTGTCGTGAGTCTTCATCTTCTGTATCATAGTCAAAAGGAGATCCTGTATAAACTTACCGATATGGGCCATGTTTAAATCGAGGTGGATGGATTGGTTTTTCACCGTCCTTCTGTCCAGCTGGGCAATGGTCCTCAGGGTAACATTCTGGAATGACTGTAGTTCACTCCATCTGCTTTTACAGATAGTCGCCCACGCAGGCATGCCATAGAGGAGTATGGTCCGGATAATCGATTTGTACAGAAGTAGCTTGTTGTCAATGCTGAGGGCGCTGTTGCGACCCATAAGAGCTATGATACTGTACTTAGCCCTCTTCGCTTTGTTCAGAGCATAGGACATATGCTGGTTCCATGAGAGTCTTGAGTCAATGATAACTCCCAGGTACTTGTAGTTGTTCACCCAGTCCAGTTTCTTATTAAACAGAACAAGAGAATCTGGGGGATGCTTGAGCTTCCTATTGAGGTACAAAGCCTTGCACTTTCCGACGTTAAGGTTCAACTTCCAGCAGTTAAACCAGTCTTCGAACTGCTTCAAGGCGCACTGCAGCCGAGTAATAACGTGAGCCGGCTGGTGTGCCCATGTCATAATGGCAGTGTCATCCGCATAAAAATACAGATTACAATTATCGGGTTTTGGGAAATCATGTACAAAGTAATTAAATAGCATAGGCCCGAGGACAGAACCCTGAGGAACACCGGCCTTTACACCACGGGGTGTGGAAAGATTTTCTCCAACCTTGGCTTGATAGGATCTGCCGTCAAGAAAGGATTTCACCATGAAGATCAAATCGGCAGGGAACCCGTCTCTGATCATTTTGTAGACAAGGCCCTCATGCCACACTTGGTCAAAAGCTTTACTGACATCGAGAAATACCACCCCACAATACCAGGATAGGTTCAGGGGGGTGCTCAGGTCTTCAACGAGCCTCCATATCTGCATCAGACAAGAGTGGGCAGCACGAAAGCCAAACTGCTCTTCCCGTAAAAGGTCATTTGCTAGACAGTGATCTTGGAATCTGACAAGGATCGTTCTCTCCAACACCTTGGACATCGAGGGTAGCAAGCTAATAGGTCGGTAGCTCGCGGGAATTGCAGGATTTTGCCCCTGCTTTGGGATACTCAACACAATAGATTTCTTCCAAGCCACAGGGAAGTAAGAAAATTTCCAGCAGTCGCTAATGATATTGGTGAGAAATTCAATAAAGTTCTTTGGGAAATTCATAAGGGCGTTATTACTCACCTTGTCTTTTCCTGGAGCCTTCTTCTTTTTCAGTTTATTTATGATGTTGGCGATCTCACCAGCCTCGATGTTGTACTTCGTAAAATGCTTCGGGACTTCATCAAGGTTGTAAATACCTTCTTCCACACGCCGAGACATGATTTGGCTCTCGGGCTTATCGTTGGTAGGAGTAACAAACTGCAGTTCCAGTGAATCTGCAATGACTTGGGCCTTGTCCTGATCAGTTTGTACATAGTTACCTTGTGGTGTACGGAGTGGAGGAAGCATAACATTCTTCTTCTTCTGTAAAGCTCTAACCATACTCCAAATGGAATTGTCGCGAGCCGACAAGCTTTTGAGTTTTTCATTCCATCTAGCGTCGCGAAGCTCTTTTATCTCCTCTTGAACTCTTCGCACTAAACTGTTGTACTTGGTTTTGAGCCAAGGTTCACGATAGCGTTGCCAAAGTCTACGGGTCCTGTTTCTTTCAGCAATTAGGCGTTGGATTCCAGGAGAGAGTTGGATTCGATGAGAAGGTTTTTTCTCTGATGGATACTTACTGACTTCTATGGCACTGTTAATACATCTGGTGATGTCATCAACAAGTTGATCGATGTCCTCAGTACAGTAAGCAACGTCGGGATGGTAGCCATAGTCCTTAAGAATATCTTTGTAGAGCCTCCAGTCTTGATGATGTACGAGTTCCTCTCGGAAATATATGTCAACATTGTCAAAGTACAACGCCACAGGCTTGTGGTCAGAAGAAAGGTCAGCAATCGTGAAGATATTGTACGGTTTGAAGAAACCCTTCAAGAGCGAGATGTCCAAAACGCCACTACTAGGGGAGTGGTCGCAGTAGTAGGTGTCCTCCACAGGTCCAGCAGCGATGATATCATCTCTACCTTGTATGTACCTATAGAGAATCATGCCGTTGTAATTCTGCGTTCTGGAGTTCCAGCTTGGATGCTTGGCATTTAGGTCACCAGCCAGGACGACTGGAGTGTCACCACTGAAGAGTTCATCAAGTTCGCAAATGTCAAGATAATGTTTAGGTGAATTGTACAGCGCTACGAACTTCACTTCACCACAGGAGACGTCATTGATAATGATCAGGGCTGATTCCATACCTGCATAAGACTTGGATACTACTTCTTGGTGTTGAATTCCCCTCTTAATGATGATCGCAGCGCCCCCAGACGCACATCTTGCAGCATTTGAAGCCATTCGATCCTTACGGTACACACAACAGCCAGGTGGCTTAAAGTCTTGGCTTAGTTTGAGGTGAGTTTCACAGAGGAAAGCCACGTCAATTTCGTGATTTATCAGAAAGTTGTGAAACTCGATACGCTTTCGGGGAATGCCCCTAGCGTACCATATCACGCACCGAAGTTCACCTTTGTTGATTACAGTATAACGTTGTGCAGCCATACTAAAATTAGTTGGTCGTAAGGAGCCCATTCAACTGTGGGTAACTTTTGCCTTGATTAGAAAACAGATTAAGGATACGTCCTAATTGCTTATACATACCTGGTAAGTCGTTGATGTTGAGGCCTTTATCTTCCGGCGTAGACACAGCTGCAGCATAGGATTTGCCTGCTGTCACTTTAGAACTAGACATCCTTTGAACCTGGGGGTACTTTGGACATTTCGTGTAGCTTGATGTGTGCTGTCCACCACATCTGATGCACTTTGGGGGGTCTTGTCCCTTGATCTTGGGGCAATCTCTTGACTGGTGCCCCTCAGCACATTTATTACAACGAGGATCTTCCGTGCAGCCCATGGATACGTGTCCGAAGCGCAGGCAGTTGTAACACTGTAGTGGCTTCTTGTTCCCTCAAAAAACCTCCACTGAAACTGCCAGCGGCCCAATACGTGTTACGTTTTTCAATGATTGGTTGTGTTCGGTGTTCGGGAGTAGAACCAAAACCATTGGCATATCAATGGATCTTTTGGCTTTCCTCAATCGAATAACTTTTTCCGGGAAGTTGTTGGTTCTTTTTAGGTCTTCTTGGAAGTCATCGAGGTCATACGTAACATCCACATTACGAATTACGTATTTCAAGACCTTCTCCGACTTCAATTGATGATGCTGAATTTTTAAAATATTATCAGATTTAATGCCAGAGACTAACCTGTTGTGTGTTTCTTCATCTTCACATTTAACCTTGATGGTTTCAGCTCTGCCCGTATGAACGGCGATCTTTTCGACTGGAACATGCTTCTCGAGCTCAGTTAAAATCGTCTTAAACGGGACGCCATGAGTCCGCACGATAATTGGCGGTACATACCTCTTCGTGATCCTATGGTCTTTATTAGCCGAGCGACCTTGTACATTCTTCGGATTCCTCATTCTAGTCGCGCTGACGACTTCTTCATTTATGCTGGAGACGGTCTTTAGGTTATCGATCCTCGTGCCTTTTCTGAATTTTTTATTAGTGACACCAATCCAGGGACTGTCGTCCACTTCTTCATCAGTTCCGTCAGAGTGACTTCTCTTACAGCCACCGTTTGTCGAACAGTCACTATTTTCTATTATATCCATAGACTCCATACTATTAGAAGAGGAAATAGTTTTTAAGACATTACTTACCTTGCTGCTATCAACTGGATTATCTTCCGTGGAGTTACTTGCCTTCGGAGTCCCGGAGCATTTCCCAAAGGCTTCCTTAAGTTCGCTTATCTTGTCAATAACATCTCTACGAGAGTCCTTAATTTCCTTATTGATACCTTCGAACTTCTCCTCAAAACTTTTGTGTAGGGATTCGACTTTTTCCTCCAGTGCACTATACTTAGCGTTTATTTCATCCCGGAGGGCTTCTTACATTTCGTTGAACACTAGGTCAAAAGCAGCAAACCTAGCATCCAAGCAGGCATCTCGGTAGGCCTTTTCGCAGGACACAGTTTTACCATCCGCCACTAGCAAATGCTCTTTAGCCGACTTCAGCTTGGTTAATTTAGACGAAGCCATCATATATAAATGTATAGAACCAGGGGGGGGGGGAGTAACCCCGCAGCTAGGTGTGTGCTAAAGAAGCCGTCCTAAGAAGGACGCACCTAGCTCTAAGAAAAAAGAACAAGTCAGGTTTGCGAGGAAATTAATCCCAACGCCAGGGACCCAGAAGGATAATGAGCGTCTTGATGTGCTGGTTTACGGGAATATTAATTCCAACGCCAGGGGCCAGCACATAAGACGTAACAGAAGGTGAGGTACATGATAGCAGTCAGTACAATTTATAGTGGAACAGACTCCCAGCCCTCCAGTCGCTCTTAACAAGCAAGGTCCACAGCCAATGCAGGAATCGGGAGTCTTTTCTTACAAAAACGCGGACCTAGGAGAAATGCCCAGGCCGCCAAACAAATCAAAATAACAAGAATCGATAAATCGACCAAAATCTCCTTCCCATTTATACAAAAGAGAAAAACAAATCAGCAACGAAAAACCTTCAATGATTTTATCAATGTTGAATCTCCATTTAATATTAAATATGGGTTCTTCTTAGCAATTTCCCTGTGATTCGAAAGCATCAAGTGCATTCCGATTTTTTACACTTTTAATAAATCTACAATCCTTAAGTCGTACCTCATTTCCCGTCTCAAGCATGTGCTTAGCCACCGCAGATTTTGCAGGGCGTCCGTACCTGGCATTGGCCTTGTGCTCTTTAAATCCTGTAAGAACATTCCTGCAAGTTGCCCCACAGTAAATGTCCGATGGTCTTACAAGATTTAAAAAGCACAAGTCACACATGGTTGGGGATTATTCACATCAGAGCGGACAGCATCAGAACGGACTAGC
>JAHWFO010012564.1:0-27016 GCA_023313115.1 Rhysida immarginata
CCAAGGCAAACCTGATGCGTCCTTTTCCTAGAAGAGACCTCACAGACCAAAAGAAGAAAATATATAACTGTCGGTTAACCCGGGCTCGGAGGGTAATAGAAAATGCATTTGGGATATTGGCTGCCCGGTGGAGAATATTATTAAGAACAAATTTTGATTCTCCAGAGACTACTGATGATTGCTTACTAGCCTGTATAGTATTGCACAATTTTCTGCGCATTGCTGAGATTAGGAGCACACAAGATCAAAGACCATATTGCCCTCTCAATTTTATTGATACAGAAGAAAATGGCAATATAGTGCCAGGTGAATGGCGTACGCTGATGACAAATATTCATGAGACACGCATCCGCTTGGGAAGCAATAATTACACAACGGCAACTGCTGCGGTCAGAGAAAGTTTTGTTAATTTCTTTTCTGGCCCAAATGGTGAAGTTCCGTGGCAGTACGATTCAATTTAAATTTGACAATGATACTCACTTATATTTGAGACACCACATTGTGTGCATATCCACACAAGCTTTTATAAATCCTTTGGTTTTTTTTAATTACAATTATGGGAATTAAATATTATAAATTAATAGAAAGAAAAATAAAGTAATTTTATATTTTATAAGAAAAAGGAAATTTATAAAAAATACTTTAACTAAAAGCTTATTTAATTTATGAACTAATGTAATTTGAACTTTGCATGCTTAAAGGGTATATATAAAGTGCTTCAAAACAACACAAATTTTAACTTCCAACTCCACTTAGTTATGTGAAATTACATTTGCACAGAGTTAAAATTAGTATTGCTTTAAATTACTTTTCATATCTTTTAAAATAAGTTTCATTAAAATTTGTTGATGAATTATATAAGAAATTTTGGTCTACCCTCTCCCCTGAATCAGTATTTAATTTCAACCCTTTACAAATTAAGATATATCAGACTGTTATTGTTATTCTACGAGCACATTTTTTCAATAAGTAATGCAACACATTTTTTTTCTCGGCCAATTTTGGTTGAAAAAACTGGACATTTCTTGTGGAACATTTTTGAACATTTCCGCTTCGTCTCGTATAGTTTCATTGATGTCCGATATGTGACAGCGCTATAGTGAGCTGTTAAAGTGGCGTCTACAATGGAGGTGCGTTCCAAAGAACGGGCAGTGATAGAGTTTCCTTTGGCGGAAAACCAGGGCATCTCAGATATTCATAGGCGCTTGCAGAATATCTACGGTGATCTGGCAGTGGATAAAAGCACGGTGAGTTGTTGGGCAAAGCGTGTGTCATCATCGCCGCAAGGTCAAGCAAAACTGTCTGATCTCCCGCGAGCTGGCCGGCCGTGCACAGCTCTGGCTCCTGCAATGTCGGAACATGCGAACACTCTCATTCGAGCAGATCGACGGATCACAATCAAACACCTCGCTGCTGTACTTGACGTCTCTATTGGTAGTGCTGTCACAATTGTTCACCAGTTGGGATATTCAAAGGTTTGTTCCCACTGGGTCCCTCGATGTCTAACCGAAGACATAGGAGAATCATCTGTGCGGAATTGCTTGCTCGCCACGAGGCTGATGGTGACAATTTTTTGTCTAACATTGTTACAGGCGATGAAATATGGCTTTATCACTTCGAACCGGAAACGGCAATCAATGGAGTGGCGTCACACCCACTCCCCATCCACCAAAAAGTTTAAAGCCATACCCTCAGCCGGTAAAGTCATGGGACGGTCTTTTGGGACTCTGAATGGGTTATTCTGTTCGATGTCCTTCCCCATGGTCAAACAATCAACTCTGAAGTGTATTGTGCTACTCTTCGAAAATTGAAGAAACGACTTCAGCGTGTTCGTAGGCACAAAAATCAAAACGAACTTCTCCTTCTCCATGACAACGCAAGACCTCACACAAGTCTTCGTACCCTACAGGAGCTCACGAAATTTCAGTGGACTGTTCTTCCTCATCCACCCTATAGCCCCGATCTCGCACCGTCGGATTTTCATCTGTTTAGCCCAATGAAGAACGCAATCCGTGGGACGCACTACGCGGATGATGAAGCAGTTATTGATGCAGCATCAACGTTGGCTCCGTGCAGGTATCCAGGCCCTCACTTCAAGGTGGCGTAAAGCCGTAGCATTGAATGGAGATTACGTTGAAAAATAGTGTTGTGTAGCTAAAAGATTGGGGAATAACATGGTGTATTTGAATGCTGAATAAAACAACCCCCTTTTTCAGAAAAAAGTGAGTTGCATTACTTATTGAACTCCCCTCTTACTATCCATTAGTTCAATTCATTTTGTCTATTATTTTACCTACAAGAATTTTACAGTATTATACTTTTTTTCTGTTCAAAATCCTGTAAATCTGTTCTATCTTATATTTAATTTTTAAAATACTAGTGTTGCATACTAGATGAATTAGCTACATACTAATTCATCTAGATACATGTTGTAATGTTGATTGCCTGTATTTATTAAACCTAATTAAAATTGAAATTATTGAACTGTGATATCAATTTGTGTTTACTGTCAGTCCTTATTTAAGAATAATATGTAGAGCAGACTTGCCAACTCTCCGGGTTTAGGCCGGTAATACCGGATTTTATTACATTATCTGGGGTTCCGGATTTTAAATTAAAATTGCCGGACTCCATTATGAATAACTTATTCTTAGTGTAAAGTAAAAAATAACGAGGAGAAATGATAATGCGACGTTTACTTTTTTCTACGCTAATAATCGCTGGCGCTGTAGACATTTCCTGAAGGAGTGCACTTGACGATCACCGGAAGTACGTGTTTCAAGTTTTCCAAATTGGCGTTTCTTTCAGAGACATTTGTAAAAGAAAGAAACCAGTAGACACTTACTTTAACGGTCTCTGGTTTCTTTCGAAAGCACGTGCTCTGTGAAATTCAGTGCGTTAACTTTTTTTGCACCACGTCGCAAGTTGATTCGTAACAAGAACAAGAATTATTCTGTTGTTCCACGGACTTAATTACATGATGGCTGATAGGAAATATCATTCCACTTTTAAAAAATGTTTTACGATAGATTATCCGTGTATTATTGAATCAAGGACAACAGTTTGCCTTTTGCTCCATTTGCAGATGTGATTTTTCAGTTACTCATAAAGGCAAAGGAGATATTATTAAGCATATGCGTACACAAAACATTTCGACAATAGTAAGTGCATAGAAAATAACACTTTAAACTTTGCTCAAGATTGTTTTTCGATGCCATAACCCGTGCCGAGTGTTGGTTTACTTCCTTGATCGTTTTTCTTCTGAAAAAATAAAATTGTAAATTTTGCTGTCACGTTCGTTCGTATACATTAACATAATGCTTCAAATTATATCCATTTATTAATATACACTATTAAACATGAAAAAGTATACTTGCAGGATTTTTATAGAAAATTGCAGGATTTTTCTCTTCCTAATGTTGGCAAGTCTGGTAGAGTTAAACTTTAAAAAATGTACAGTCTCTACATTATGAATAACTTTTTATTATACAAATAAATAAAATAAATAAAAAAATAATTCATAGAAAATGCAATATATTCAAATTGTGCACAAAAACAACTTTGATATCAAGTACTTCTATGAACAACACTTATGTTCATACAAATGTAGGGATCAATGCTAAATGTGGCATGGATTTTTATCTCGCACACTTATGTGCATCTGCCTGTCACTGGCAAGGATTGATGCAATTATCTAGCCCCAGTCATACAGGAGAATCTGGTCCAAGGGGTCTAGGCTGAACTCATCGACAAGCTGTCGATCTCGACAAAATCTAACCGTCGATAAGTGGCATATTACACATTTATACACAAGTTTACACACGTATGGCTAGATGATATACATTGATATACACAAGTTTACAAACATTTACACATAAGGTTACACATTTATCCATGTATTCACATAAATACATACATAAACACATACGTGTAGACACAGTATATTATTATTTTCACAGTTCAAGTTTCGTAGCACAAGAAAGTGCTTCATGTATGTAAATATTTTTAAACAAGTTTTTGTTAATATTTTTAGAAAATGTGTATTCTTGAGCTATGTGTATTTAGCCTGCAGGCCGGAAACGAAGGAAAAAAGATTTTAATAAGAAATCTGTTGCTAAATTCTGAAATAACGATCGCCAAGCGCATACTCGACTGCTCTTGAATTGTAGACAAGAATGTGCATAGTCGACTGCTCTTAAGGCAATTGTCGATGGTCAAAGTCTACACTAGAAAATCGACGGTGTAGAGTCTGTACACTGTAGACTCTGTAGACAAGTAGACAAGTCTATACTGTAGACTCTGTAGACACTGTAGACAAGACGTGTTCATGCTAGCTCGAATCGACAAATGCGTCATTAGCCACGTGACCATCGACACTTGTCGACAGTCGACTGCTTGTCGACGAGCTCAGCCTAGACCCCCAAGTTAGATAATTGCATCGATAGTTGCCAGTGACAGGTCATATGCACATTAATGTGCGAGATAAAAACCCGTGCTACATGAAGCATTTGTGGCTACACATGTAAGAACAGAAGTGTCGGAACAAATAATATAGGCCATTGAACTACTTGAAATCAAAGTGTGTTTTGGTGCACAACCTTCACAATTAAATTTCCCAATGCGTTTCCGAATGAAGTCTGTATATTAATTTTTCAATCTCTATCCTGGCAGTAAGTTGCCTATCTTGGGGCAATGCCTCCAACTGCATCACCAGAGATCGCACATACAATTCGTTTGCTGATGGTGATGCAGTCTGGACTGATGGCACTGATGACATCTGCATCATTGCTGATGCAGACCTATCAAGTGCATTGTAAATTTTTGAAAGGGTTTCATTTCCCATACTAGCCACTCTGCGTCACTTTGTGCGGGGTGGCTGTTCATCTTCCACCGCAGTAGTTTCCATCTCTCCAAATATAGTCTCCACATTGGAAGGAAGCGATATGGAGGAGACCCTGGTTTCACTAATAGAAAATGAAAGACATATTTACGATACGTCTCATAAAGATCATAAAAACACAAAAAAGAGGCAGGAAACCTTCAGCAGAATACGAAATCAGCTGGTGGAATTAAAATACGAGGATGTCCCTGATGGTAAGTACAATTTTTTAAATCTTTATTTGTGTTCGTTCGGGCTATATTTTTACGCATTTTTAACTTTAGCGTAAGTTTTATTCAAGGCGAAATATCGATATAATTTTTTCATTAACGTGTGATTATTATATTGAATTCATTCAAAATATTTAACGGATCATTTTAGCATTTATTTTATTCATCTTAATAAAAAATCATTTGCTGAACACATGCGTGTTTGTTTATCTGGACGGCAATTTCCTAAAATCGGCAGTGATAATTATCGTACGTTATTCAAAATATGAATCGTATATATTTCATACATTAAATTATATAAACTGCCCTCACAAATTAATAGAAAATGGGAATTTCAACTTTACGATGAATATGATGGGTATATAGTGATTTTAAAATACACGTGATTGCAAACTTGTTGATAAAGTTTCAGAACATTCGATAGAAGCAACAGGTACAATATTACTCGTATTTAAACGTATTAAAAAGAAATTAAAATGCATGCAAAATAAATACGATTTTTTATAATTAATATCTGATTAAATATGCCATTTTAATGAGGCCCCACATTCTCTATTTTAGAAAAATCGCGTCGTAAATTTCTTTATAAATACATACGAATTATAAGGGAATATATGTATCAAAATACGGAACACTGGATTAATATCATCAAATCCTATATGCTTTCGGGCATAATACGATTTACTAAATTACAAGATACTCCATTTATACATGTCCTAAAGTGTATAGAGTTGCCCTAATTTAATTTAATAAATACAATATCACTCTCCTATGCAGATTAGAATTGATATTTTTCCTAGGATAATTTGGTTGTAAATTGTGTGCTAAAACAATAAAAGTTTTGTTTCACTTACTATTGTAATTAAAATTTTTTTTATATATTACAAAGGATGGTTTAAACACCAGATGGAAAAACATCAGCGACAGATACAGAAAATTGTGCCTGAAATTATAAGGCAAAAGTGGAGCTGAAGGGGGGGGGGGGAGTGTGAAATGGAAATTATTTCCATTTCTCTCTTTTCTAAAACCAACACTGGAATAGCGCAGGTGAGTTTATATACTACACTATCTAATCAAGAGTAATCGGACATTTTCGATTTTAAACGTTTTGTCGAATATCTAGAAAAATACTTGAAGAATTATCCTGAAACTTCAGGGATGTAAAGAGCATGTTACACCACATATATTTCAGCGAAGGTTTTGTTCCGAAGGCAAATAGGGGACCAGTAACAAAGTGAACCAAAATAAAAATGTTTGGGATCACCCTGAAAAAAATAATGCTTGAAATGCGTTGTAGCTCTAAAATATGATTAAGAAGCTTCTTTTACTTATCCGTGTTCATTTATATGACAATAGCACGTATATTCATGGAGATATAAAGATTTCTTTAAAAAATACGAATTGTTTTCGTAAGTTTTTTATTTATAACAATGCAGCGTATTCAATGCAATGTCAGTTTCAGGAAACTTGACAAATTATAAGAGAAAAAACCTTGCGATCAGATTATGAAACTAATAAATATTTAATGAAATATGAGCATTATTAATAAATAATGTTTAACTGCGCATGCGCAAGATTTACCAAGATGTCTTTTGCATTCTTTACGAGGGGAGTTCATTAAGTAATGCAACATATTTTTTTCTGAAAAAGGGGGTTGTTTTTTTATTCAGCATTCAAATACACCATGTCATTCCCCAATCTTTTAGCTACACAACACTATTTTTCAACGTAATCTCCAGTGAATGCTACGGCTTTACGCCACCTTGAAGTGAGGGCCTGTACACCTGCACGGTACCATTCCACTGGTTGATGTCGGAGCCAACGTCGAGCTGCATCAATAACTGCTTCATCATCCGCGTAGTGCGTTCCACGAATTGCGTTCTTCATTGGGCCAAACAGATGAAAATCCGCCGGTCAGCTCGAATGAGAGTGTTCGCATGTTCCGACATTGCAGGAGTCAGAGCTGTGCACGGCCGGCCAGCTCGCGGGAGATCAGACAGTTTTGCTTGACCTTGCGGCGATGATGACACACGCTTTGCCCAACAACTCACCGTGCTTTTATCCACTGCCAGATCACCGTAGATATTCTGCAAGCGCCTATGAATATCTGAGATGCCCTGGTTTTCCGCCAAAGGAAACTCTATCACTGCCCGTTCTTTGGAACGCACCTCCATTGTAGACGCCACTTTAACAGATCACTATAGCGCTGTCACATATCGGACGTCAATGAAACTTTACGAGACGAAGCGGAAATGTTTAAAAATGTTCCACAAGAAATGTCCAGTTTTTTCAACTAAAATTGGCCGAGAAAAAAAATGTGTTGCATTACTTATTGAACTCCCCTCGTATTAGCCAAATGTATAGAGCTACTCTTCTAAAAAGCCCAAGCAAATATCATAAAAATTCAAAAAGTTTTGTTTAATCGCAGTTTAATTAATAAAAGAGTCAGAATTAATTGTAATACCTGTGAAGACATTTCTCATGATGATAATGATGGTAAGGTTGACACAAAGAAAGAATCTAATATTACTGTAGTCAGCAACAACTTTCCCAGTGTGTATAATATTTCAGGGATTAAAATTCCCAATAGTTTTTTTAGCCCTTTTGAATAAGGGTCTTAAATTTGCCTTAAATTATAAGATTAGTTTAATTAATAGAATGGGTGACGTAGAACAAGCCCTACAATATGCTAATAAAAGTGAGGAGATACGTAGAATGTGTCTAAAAACCTTGATTAAAGATAAATCCAGATCTATCCAAAAAGATAATCTAATTATTAGAAAATTTAAGATTTTCTCAACAATAATAATCTTCTTTCTTTCTCTAAAGATAAGGCCTGAGCGCAAAAACGTTCAGGGCTTATTATTGGTAGAAATGCGATTAAACGTGTCTTCGGATGATGTAACAACGAGGCTAACGAGAAATACAGGCTCCGGCACTGAAAAGTCACCTGACCAAGATAGGTCTATTAACAATCCAACCTTCATTGTTTCCAACAAAGGAAAAAACAGATTGTTAAATTAGAAGATGGAAACAATGAAAGTTACATTGTTATCTTGGTCATGTGACTTTTCAGTGCCGGAGTCCGTCTTTCTCGTTAGCCTCGATGTAACACTGTATGACGTTTTCGCGCTCAGGCCTTATCTTAGGAGGCGTTGGCCTGGCCTGCCACAGCAGAAGCGGAGCTGATAATTGTTCAATCTGCTTTGTTTACATGCCTCGGGTAAACTATGACCTACTGGATACTAACGAATTTTTCATTTGGCTAATTTCCATTGTTGTTTCAGGCAGACAAAAATATTTAATACTAGAAGCGAACCCACCCGTTCGTATAATCGGGAAATAACCCATTGTTAGGTTATTTTCTTTGTTGTGACAACGTCCACCGTCGCTGATTTTATATAAATGATTTCCCGTGTACTCTCACCCTCTATCGGGAGATTTCAAACATTTTTTCTATCTGAAACAGCAATTCGGAATGCAATTATATAATTTATATTCACAGAAAAAAATTCAGATAAAAAATATTAATTCTCAATTTTTAGACGAAAAATAAAAAAGGAAATTAATACAATGATATATTTGTAAAATTAGTAACATAGCCTACAATCATAAGAGCATGTGATAAAAAGTGTCATATCTAGAAAATTGTCATATCTTCTTGAAATTTGTAATGTTATAAAAAAAATAAATTTAATAATTTTTATAAAAATAAAATGAGAACAATTTATTTAAAATTGTATTTATTATTCTATTAAGGTAGAAAAAAAAGCTTGAAATGTCCCATAGAGAGTGAGAGTACATGTGAAATTTTAAGCATTTTTATCTTCCTGAGACAACAATGGAAATCAGCTAAATGAACAGTTCGTTAGTATCCAATAGATCGTGGTTAAACAAAACAGGTTTTAAGATTTCAGTCGAGATCGTGTTCCAAGCAAGGAAAAATATTCTCCAATGATCCTAATAGTTATATTTATAACTGTGTATTCCGTGAAATTTTATAAGATAATTAGCATGTATCTATTTGTATATTAACAGTGACGTACATTTCAAAGATAAATGAAATGATCCTCAAATGTAGAATACACAACACAGCCTAATCTAATAGTCATATTAACAATACCTTTGTGGTTATGCCAATTCTTTTTTGTTTATAACTCGACAGAAGTGGACGAGTTTTCTGTTTCAACGTATACAGTTCTTATCCTCAAAACATAAATGTCACATGAACATCAGAAACATCAACCCTTTTGCACGTGCGTACAAGATGATGAAGGATATCTGTAGCTGCTCCACAGGAAACGTTCAAATGTGGATAATGCAGCACGATCCCAGAAGATATAATTTGCCAGCAGTGTTTGAAGCCGACAATGGAGAACCAACCATCATTTGAGCGAGATTTATGCATCTATCCAAGCACGGAGAACAAGTGACAACACATGTCGAATTTGAGTCCGAAATGTTATCTAATGATTTACCCTTTGCTGTTTCCTCATGGATAAGACTGGAAGATGAAATTCAGGTGCACTGAAGGGACGAAAGTCAGAATGCTAGACTTGTACTCCTACAAACTGTACGAAAGACCAGGACTGTTTAATCCGGTGTTGCACGCGGGGAAACTTACTCAGCAGTATATTCTGGACGCTTTTTATAAGTTGAAGGAGACCGATTACTTTGTATGAAAGAAAATCAGAAGATTTTGAGAGTGGGGGGCTTACCACTTGGCTTAATGGATTTCGTTCACACACAGGTTGATAATTTTGATATGAAAGCAGGAAAGGGTAACTAGATCAAAATTACCTATACCTAAGGTAAGTCATTTCTACCTAAGTCATATACCATGATGCAATGGCCATTTTGGCCCAGTTCGGGTAACTAGATCTCTTCATCACATATACTTGCAATCCAAATTGGACTGAAATGAAAGAACACCTGGCTCCGTACCAAGTTTGGATGCATAGACCCAATATCTTCGCGAGAGTCTTTGGTTGAAATTGAGGGCATTTGTCGACGACCTGACTTAAAGCTCGGTGCTGGGGAAAGTGGTGGCATGGATGAACGTCATTGGTTTGGTTTGGTTTGTTTGGTATTAACGTCCTTTTCAACTGCTATGGTCATTTCAGGACGGCGTTATAGGGGCCGCAAATTTTGCCTCGCAAGGGTTCTTTAACGTGCAGCCGGCAAACGACTACACGGGACCAACGGCTTTACTTCCCTTCCGAAGGAAGTGCGTGATCTCAGGATTTCCCCCTGAAAAATCCTCGTCGTCCTCGGCCGGGATCGAACCCGCGTACTCGGGCATCAGAGGCGATCACGCAAACCGCTGAGCCACCGAGGCCGATGAACGTCATTGAGTTCCAAAAAAGAGGTAATGAATTAGTTAAGACAAACCAATATAAAATGGAATGATCCTCAAAGGCAATTATCTGAATGCATCCATTTATTCCAAAAATACTTATAATCCTCAAAACATAAATTTCACAGGCTGTAAGCCTGCCTGCCTTGCCACATAAGCAATGCAGACAAAGGCAGGATTGTTGTTGTACAAAATTTTGGCAAAGTTGACTTTTAGTAACTGCGAGCACAGCGTGCATTGCAGTGCAGCATCTCTCAGAGACACCCAAATGAACCACCCATTCATAGCAACTGTTTCGTATCTGCCCTGCAGTGAAGCATCACTCAAAGACGCCACTCTTGACCCATTTCGCAGCAAAAACCCCACCGTTCAAAACTCCTAGAGCAAAATCACTTCTACTCCAAGTCTGGCAAAATCGAGCGGGGGGTATAGGAGAGTTTGGCACCCTGCCTGTTTTGACCACTAGGGCGGCGCTCAAAACAGCCGGTGGAAGAAGAAACACATGGTCGTACGTATTATGCTATGGAGCTGAGGCTACTTAGTAACAGAAACAATTATTTTTAAAATTTTACAAACAACCTGGATTGCTGAAAGTTCTAACAAGTAATGGTTAAATATTGCTTTGTGCCAGGATGCACTTCTGGTTACCGAAAAAAAGGCGAAAGGATCCAAAAACGATCAATGTTTAAACCGCCGAATCCTCACATGCACGATGTGTGGCAAAGAAAAATTTCAAGGAGTGACAGAGCCTTAACAAATCAAGATGTTGTATGTGATCTTCATTTTCAGGTAAGATGATTGATTTGACTTATATCCAGATTCTTAAAGTAATCATTTAAATTAATTAAAACGAAATTTACTTGAATTGATTATTTTTGATATATGGGGTGATACTGATGATAGCATGTAAATAAATTAATTTTATTTATTAAAATGGATTTTAAATAATTTTTTTGAATAAATTATCAAATAAAATATATTAAAAATAAACAATTAAGATCTTTTAATTCAATAAAAGGTAAATTGGACTTAATATGAAACTAATCGATTCCCTTAAATAATTCTAAATAGAATGAATTGAAACAATGCTTTAAGGCAAAAATTATTTGTGTCATAAAGCATTGTTTCAATTTATTCTAGCCGGCCAGGTGGCCGAGAGGGCTAGGGCGTAGGCTTTCTAGCACTCGAGTCCGCCTGGTCGTGGGTTCGAATCCCGCTGTGGGTATGGATGTTTGTATTTGTCCCGGGCTGCGTACTGTTATATCTTGTGTAATAGGCGCAAAATGACCTTAGTAGTCGATGCCAAAATTTCTAATAAACCAACCAACCAATCAATTCATTCTATTGTATTTATACACAGATTTACTTTATATTGTTTATTAATTCTCTTTATTTTCTAATTTTTAAGGACCACTTCATTCAAAGATTTTTCATCCACAAAGCGGATGGTAAGGAAATAAAGATCCCAAGAGACGTACCCAAATTGACTCCTGATGCTGTTCCAACTATCTTCCCAAATCAACCCAAATATAGAACAAGATTGATTAATCCTCGATGCCCTCCAAAGAGAAGAAACACATCATCGTCTACTAGTGTAAGTTTTGTCTTTAAAGAGCTATGGCATATGATATTTCCTATTAATTATATATTAATCTTGTTACTACTCTTAGACTCAAGTAACTAGTCAAAGTAACGAAGCCAATGAACTCATAGATAGCGTCAATCTTTCTGGAACTAGTGGAATTAATGAAGATACACCTACAGATAATGTTACGTGGGAATGGCTATGTGATTTTCAAATATCCAATGATGCTATAAGAACAATAAGCAACAATTTTGCTGTATCTTTTACTTTTTTGTCAGAATTCAGTGAATCTTTTACACAAACAATGAGACAACTTGTATTCAAAAGATCAGATGAAAATGAACAATCTTTTGAACTAATGATAGTTATACGAGGTGTTATCATAAATTGTCCATTTTTAAGGGATTATAGTTTGAATATAATAACTTAACATGATGTTACGGCATTATTAAAAAAAGTAAGAGAGTCTGAACTTTGCAATGGAATAAAAATTGAAGATATTATGGCTTCTTCTTCAATAAAAGCACAAATTCTGAAGAAAATGAACATTATTGGAGAATTTGCTTACAGTAAAAGTTGTGCAGGATTGTTTAACTTAATTTGCCCTAGTTGCAAAAACTTACTAACTATTATTAAGAAAATATATGCAACAGAAACACACAAAAAAATCAATAGAAGGTCCAAGAAGACAAACAGGAGTTTACGACGTTATATTTCATCTATTGCAAAATTAAAATGTGAAGCAAAGAATCTGAAAAAAGAAACTGCAAAAAAATCTGACTTGGTTTTAGAAGAGGCCATCAGTAAACTTCCTGAGAAACAACAAGAAGCTGTCCGACATTGCTTTAAAATGAGCAAACAAAAAGGACTTAAATACACAAAAGAATGGATACTCGAATGTCTTCTAATGAGAATAAAAAGTCCAGCCTTGTATAAACATTTACATGACCACAGTATCCTTGTCCTACCCTCTTTTCGTACATTACGTAATTATATATCAGGTATTGATGCAGAATGTGGCATCTCTAAAGGAATTATAAGCACAATGAAATTGAAATTATCACATTTTCCATCCAATGCCAAAGAACGTCATGGAACAATTACTATTGATGAGATGACTCTAGCAGAACATGTTGACTTTAATAAATCAAAACAAAAAATAGAAGGGCTTGTTGATCTTGGCGATTTTAATAAGCCTGGAGAGTGTCGCCAAGCTGACCATGGGTTGGTATTTTATTTCAGGCCATTCATTGGAACCTGGGGTCAGGCTGTAGGATTTTACACTTCTCGTGGGGCAGCACCTGGTAAAGTGTTGGCAAAACTTCTACTCCAAGTTATATACAAGCTTGAAGAAACTGGGATTTTTGTTGACGTTGTTACTTCTGATGGAGCAACAACAAATTCATTAATGTGGAAAGACTTTGGAATTGGAGATACTCCTGAAGGCCTGAAGAATAAGATTACTCACCCCTGTGATGAATCCAGATTTTTGTTTTTCATGTCGGATGTTCCACATTTGTTCAAATGTGTCAGAAACAGGTTATTACAAGGGAAAATATTCAAAGTGAGTTTTATTTATGAAAATAAAATACAAATTTTTAGATGCAAATGGTAATCTTTAATGATATATTTTCAAAATGTTTAGACTCCAGATGGTGATGTTCTTTTTGAACATTTACGGCTATTACTGAAATATAATAATGATTGCCAAACATTTGGGTTGCATGTCAACGAACAAATTACTGAAAGGCATATTTTCCCCAACAATTTTGAAAAGATGAGCGTCTCTCTTATGACACAGGTAAAGTAATCAATAAATAGCATATTTGTAATCATTTGTTGTAATACATAATTTAATTCTTTTCTACAGCTATTTAGTGTGAAGACTGCAACTGCTCTTCGCTTTTTTTAAAAACAGAGCAGGATTAGAAAATTGTGAATCAACAGCCATCTTTATTCAAAAAATGGCTAGCCTTTATGCCATTTTAAATAATAAAGATATATCCAAAGGTTTGAAAATTGATTCTCCAGACCTGCAAGTAAGTTTTGTTTATGGACATCAATTTTTCTATCATAATCATATTATTAAATTAATATTTAATTTATATCCTTATTAAATTAATCTTTAATTTATATCCTTTAGGTCATTTATGATTTCCAGCAGTATTTGAATCAATGGCAATCATCAACATCATCAGTCTTTTTTATTAGTGAACAAACTGCTACACGAATGAAAGTAACTTTGCAATCTACAATAGATATCTTGCATTATTGTTCTGAGTCACTTGAAATGTCATATATTCTCACTGCAAAATTCACTCAAGATATCTTAGAGGTATGTATGTAATAATTAAGGAAATGAATAATCAAATTCTAACTATAAAAGCTTTTATATATATGATTTAGTTATTTAAACATTATATTCGATTTGCTATTCAGAAGGTTGGCAGTCGACCACTGCACCAAAAACAATCTGTTTAGCTACATAACCTCAGTGAGTTGCATTCATTGTGTTTTGCTCTTATAATGAATTTGTTAGTACTTATTTACAAAATGCTTAATTACTTACATTATGCAATTATAATAATTATCCTTATTTTACAGCATTTTTTCGGACTTATAAGGCAAGGGTTAGGAGCCAATAATCACCCAACACCAAGAGAATTTATTTTCATGTCACGACTTTTGTCTGTATACAATCTTGCAAGACCCCCAAGAACTGGAAATTGTCCTATAGATACAGCAAATGTTGTAATATCAAATCTTAGCAGCATTTCAAAAAAAGGAGGATCAGAAATAAACCAGATAGATGAACAATTAGAAGAATGGATTTCAAATAGTACAATTCAAGCATCAAACCAAATTTGTGAGCTCCATCAAACATCTGACCATGATTACAGTGAGGATGGTCAAGTCCAATCAATAATTCATTATCTTGCAGGATTTATTATAAGAAAATTATTAAAAAAATATCCATGTGAAGACTGTAAAAAGTTTTGGATTGGGACAAGACCAGCAGATGTAGACGATACTTCACTTATTGAACTTAGAAATGAAGGCAATTTAATATGGCCTTCAGAAATACTTTTTTCCCTAATTATGAAACTAGAAGTTTGTATTCAAAAAGTTTTGATGAATAGCCCACTAAATGCTCACTCATCATGGGAGATTTTTAATGAAATTATTTTGTCATGTCCTAAACAGGCTGTTGCATGTATTACACACAACAATACAGTTTTAAAATTTATTGCAACTTTTTTTGTGACAATTAGATTGCACTTTCTTTGTAGAGATATTAATAAATCGAGCAAATCAAAACCGAAAACATTTAAACATGCAAAACTGTCAAAATTATAATTTTGCAAATAAAATTGATTAATAGAGCAATTGTGTTGTTCACTTTGTATGATTTATTTATTTATTTATTTATTTATTTATTTATTTATTTATTTGAAATTTTGCAAGCAGCATGCTAGTAAAAGCCAAAAACAGCTTAAAAATAAGAATAAAAGAATACAATAAATAAGGAAAATGATCATAAATTTAGTGTAAAATTTCAATAACATTTTTTTTTACATAATGATTAAAATTTGAATAAATTAGAAGCAATAAAAATTTTCAAGAATATATTAATAAAAAGTATAAACATAATAACATTAAACAATAAAATAAGGAGGTGAGATTGTAAAGATTATGAATACAATATTTTCAATACCTGTTTGTTATAACTCAAATTATGAGTTATGAGAACTCAAAAATTCATAATGAAGGGTTATAATTAAAAAAGTTTTGTTATAACTCAATTTTTGAGATCAGATATGATGTTAAAAAATTTAAACATTCTACTAAATTTTTTTTCTTGAAATCGATCCTAGAATTTAATTTTTACATTTAAATTAAGAATAAAAAAATTTGGAAGAATAGATTATTTAATTTAAAAAGGTAACAAAGATCAGGTAAAATTCGTCTGTTAATTAATTTTTCACATTTAAAAACATTTCGTCTGTATTTAATTTTTCTAAATACAATTGCATTTTAAGATAAATATAAAAAAAAGGAAATTTTATAATAAAGTTAGAGAAAAATAAAATTTAAATTGTTTTTGTTTTTTAATATTATTCTGGAAAAATTAACTATCGTCTATGCTTTAATCTCCCTCCCACTGACTGGAGCGCCAGCGGTGGCGAAGTCATTAAAGGTGCCAAACTCTAAGCATTAGCTGCCAGACTTGGAGTAGAAGTGATTTTGCCTAGAGTAAAAGCACAAACGAGGGCATATCCCACAAATAAACCTTAATTTTTATCTGATTTTTTTTTATAATTTATACATTATTTAAAAATATCTGGGTTTTTTATCAGAATTTAATAGAGTTTTTTTAGTATTTGGGGGAGGGTTTTTTTTTTTAAATTTATTTACCAATATTAATTTACCGAATTAATTAATTGAGATGGCGTTGGCCATAAAATTTAAACTACATAGTTTCATTATTGTCGTGCATCCGGGTGAATATGATATTAAATTTAAATGATAAATAAAAAATTAAGCCACGAGCCTACATTACAGTCAACAACGACTTAATTGCTCAGTCTGACAGAGCGTCTCGATTCCAGACTGGTATTTTCTTTTTCTTTCCTATTTTCATTTATTATTTATTTAAACATTTAACATCTGTATTTTTTAACATTTTAACATTTAACATGAGGCATCGTGTTGAAATAAAACCTCTCAGACCACTCATCCATCAGCTTTTCTTTAATAAATTGGATACATGGAGGTCTTTGATACTGTATACATATGCGGTGGCTACGCTATGACCTATCCATTATCAGAATTTATTTTTATATTTCCGGCGTAAGACATGTGGCAGAACGTAAAATTATTCCAAATGTACGAATACCTCCCCTAATAAGAACAATGACCAGATTTTAAAAACATTTATACAGTAAAATTATTTTAGGAAACATTTCAACCCCCACCCCACAGTAAACATTATAAGGGAAAACTTCAATAAATTTTCGGATAACTCGATAAAAATGATCTAATAATTATTAAAAAATACGGAATAGGACGTTTCGGCGCGGGCGTTTCGGCAAAGAGAAGAATACAAGAAACTGTTATGAGATTTGAAACTATCGTCTCTTCGGAAAGGAATTCTGTGTTTTCACATTTCTAACATTACCAGCAATTAAAAAGTTATTTGCTCATTTAATATTAATTAAATTATTATGAAATTATTACCAATTAAAAAACCAATTATTTTGCATAAAAATGAAATTAAAAAAACTTTTTTGTATAAAATCTAGCTTTTAACTGTAACCTATAAAAAAGGGAAATGTATCACTTGAGAAAGGGAGAATCTGGGTTCACAGTCTTCCAAGATTTGAAATAACTAATAGATATTCAATTAAAAATGAAATATCTATTGTTGTATTTATTTATTGTATTTCAGGGTTCTCCCCTACATCCGTCAAGATTTGAAATAATAAGTTTACTTCCCAATATATAATCATTACACAAAGTGATTTCTTTGTGTAACATGCGCGAGTGTTTATTTTAAAAATTATTTAAATGTTTATTTTCAAAGTAAAGGAATTTCTCAAAATACTATTTAAAATAAACTCAACTTAGTAGCTTTTATTTAAAATTTGTAATTAGGAATAAGGGCTTCGGGGGAAAATATTTTGAATTATGTTTTTTGATATCATATTTTTTGACCGAAAAATATCTCGTCTATGGTTTTTCTGTCAATAAAAGTGTAGGGATATTTGCTCTGAACGAGGTGAGCTGAAAGCTATTCCGTTTTCTTGACCTCTTTCAATTTCCCGTGGACAGCATATTTCCCAATGGCAGGGCATTCCTGTCTCTTTTGGCAATTTCCTGTGGACTTATCTTATCTTATCTGGTACAGAGGGTAGATTATCGCAAGCGATAATCTGCGGCACCTACTCCTACGAGGGAGTTTTGCGCCATCCCATTAATAACGACTGCTACGAGATGACAATAGCAGTCGGGACCGACGGCTTAACGTGCCCTCCGAAGCACGGGGGGTTTCATGATGGAAAAGCTGCTGGGGATAAACGAACCAGAGGCTGTCACCAACTGCTGGAACACCAGCTATGGTCAATCGGCAAATGGGTCAGACCAAAGTCCCCCAACAGCCGCGCCCCAAATAGCTGTCCCGCCAGCGGTGGTTCTCAAGCCCAGGCCGTCACCCAACCAGCAGCTGGCCGCGCCTGAAGTTGCTGAACTCCATCGATTGGCGAGCCAACCGACGAGACAACCAGGCCACGGCCACCCCCAAATTTCCATCTTTTGCATTGCTCATTTTTAGAAACTTTTATCGCAGTACACTGATCAGACGGACTTTGTCATGGAAGTGATAGTAGACGAAGGAGAATTGCTAAGTGAAGATGAAATTAACGATGAAAGATGGAATTACAAAAAATTATGGAAACTGAGCAGTGTATAAGATCGTTGGCGAGGAAGCGACTAATACAGAATAAAGTCGACTGCGAGAGATGTGGCAGGCCGTGTCAATTGAAGAGCAATCCGAGATGGTGTGATGGAAAAAGATGGAGATGTGGAGGATGCAATTTTTCTACATCTTTACGGAAAGGCTCATTATTTGAAAACAGTTATCTGTCGTTGGAGAAGGTGAAGTTATTATACAGAAGTTTTTCTAGGGTTGTCATTTTCGTCAAATGTGTCTCGTCTATGACTAATTTTAGTTTTTACATTCCATTCCTTATAGGCTATAAGACTGTTATACTGTTGGTCGCGGGATATGCCCCAGGAGCTAATTGCAATTGAAACTGAAGTTTCTAAAGCTAAAATTGTCAATTGGTGCAATTATCTCCGTACTGAATGTAAGACCTATTTGGAGAGACAGTCAGATGAAATTGGTGGGTTTGATGAAGATGGAAATCCATTGATCGTCGAAATAGAGGAGACATTTTTTTTCCATAAGAAATATCGCCGTGGAGAGCGGAGAAGAGGGCAGTGGGTTTTCGGGGGAGTGGAGAGAAGAAGCGGAAAATGTTTTTTGTTAATGGTCCGGGATCGTAAGGCAGAAACCTTGCTTCCTCTTATTACCCAATACATACTGCCGGGCAGTCATATAATGTCAGACGGTTGGGGAGCTTACAGGGACATTCCTCTACTCAGCAACGGAGTATACCAACATTCGAAAATCATTCACCGGCGACACTTCGTCCATCCCGATGACGACAATATTCATACATAAAATATTGAAAATTTGTGGTCTCGGGCTAAGCGTAAGCTTAAAAGGCAATATGGAACAAGCCGTGCACTATTCCAATCGTAACATTCAAATCTCAGACAAAGTCTGGCTAAATGGCCTCACAGCTTACGCTGGCCAGCGGCTGGATTCGAACCCGCGGTTATTCGTTTCCAGCGCGGCACCGTACCCGGTTGGCCACCCGAGCAGGCCTATTCCAATCGTATATAGATGAATTTAATATGAGGGAGATGCATCGTGGGAGGGATTTTTTTAATGTATTCTTATTATGCATAGCAAAAAATTATGGGATGTTAACCCTAGACAGCATACGCGGGGTCTGACAGACCCCATTGTGTAGATAATCTGCTCGCACATGCGCAATTTTAATAGCACTTAGGCGCCACCCCGTGACTATTCATTTTTCGTCAAGCTCTCGACCAGTGCGGATGAGTAAGTCTCTCTCTCTTATGTGTTATGAGATAATGGGGGGTTGGGGTCTGTGAAACCCCACATATTCGGTAGCGTTTTGAAACAATGTTTTTATTTACAGTAAAATTTTCCAATTTGGCGTATGTGTCAAGGTCTATGCACAATTTCTGTACTATCTACTGATTTTGGATACAAATAGTAAACTTTTGGAGTTGGTAAGTATATTTTAGACATGGCTAAGAGCCGTTATAGGGCTTATATACTGAATATTTGAATTTTTTTATTATCAGTGAGAAAATGACGGCGAAACCTCTAACACAAAGTGTAATTCAAAGTATGCTCCTGCGGGATAGCGACAGCAGTGAGTTATCAGATGATAGTGATCAAGAGTTTCAGCCAGACACTGAAAGTGATATCAGTGACAGTGATCATCTCGAAGAGGACTCTGTTCACGACAGCGATAGCGAAGGACCTGATCTTCCGAGCCCTTCCAGAATACCCGCTACGACTTCGTCACCTGCTTTGAAAGGTCGAGATGGACACCGGTGGACCATGAAGCTTCCTGCAAGAACTGGACGCCCACCAGCCAGGAACATAGTAACGCAAGCCTCAGGAAACACAGGTGCAGCAAAACATATCGCAACTATCCTTGAGACATGGAACTTGTTGATTACTTCTGAAATGATTTCTGAAATAACAAAGCATACCTGTGTGGAGATTGCCAAACGTGCCGCGAAGCACACACAGAATTCAAGGTATGTCGGCCCTACAAACGAGGTTGAGATAAGAGCTTTACTTGGAATTCTGTATATCGCTGGTGTACTGAAGCAAGGCCACACGAATGTTGAGGAACTGTGGTCTCTAAAGTACGGACCTCCTATTTTTCGTGCTACAATGTCTCTCTGCCGATTCAAATTTCTAATGCTGTGCTTGAGATTTGACGATAAGCATACTCGTCCTGTCAGAAAAGAAAATGACAAGCTGGCAGCAATTAGATCTTTGTGGGATCAGTTTATCAATCACTGCACAAAATATTATTCACCAACTGAAAACTGCACCGTTGATGAGCAGTTGCTTGGCTTCCGCGGTCGCTGCCCTTTCCGCGTATATATGAGAAATAAGCCAGATAAGTATGGTTTGAAGATATTCGCGTTGTGTGATTCTGACACTTTCTATATGATCAACGCCTTGCCCTACATTGGAAAGGAAAAGAGACCAACAAATGTTGACATTCCAACTTACTATGTCATCAAGCTTACAGAGAGCATTCAAAATACTAACAGGAATGTCACAATGGATAACTGGTTTACGTCTATTCCCTTGGCTGAGATTATGCTTAGCGAATACAAGCTCACAGTTGTTGGAACCCTCCGAAAAAATAAACGCGAAATTCCACCAGTATTTTTGAGCACAACTGGATGAACTGCCGGCTCTTCACTTCATGCATTTGACAGAGAGAAAACAATCGTTTCATATGTTCCTAAGCCCAGAAAAAACGTTATTCTGTTATCGACGATGCACAGGGATGATACTCTCGATCCCGACACTGGAAAACCAGAAGTGATAATGTATTATAACAAGACAAAAGGTGGGGTCGACTCTCTCGATCAACTATGTCATTGTTACTCGACTGCACGAAAGAGCAGACGTTGGCCCTTCCGCTTCTTCTGTGGCATCCTCGATCAGGCTGGCGTAAATGCCATGATTTTATTTGCTAACGCAAACCCACAATGGGCCCGCAATTGCAGCAACACTAGACGAAAGTTTTTGAAAACCCTAAGTTTCCATCTTATTCTACCTCACATACAGCAACGACAGATGTGCTCCTTCTTACCAAGAGAACTAAGAATGACGATGGATTTGGTTTGTGGGAAAGAATCTATTCGAGCGCAAAACACAGCACAAGTAGAAAGGCAACCCGATAGACATCACGCTACTCCAGTGTCATCTCAAACCGGAGCTTCAACATCTCAAACTGTAGCTTCAACTTCACGTCAGGCACCCACAGTGGCTGTTCTTCCAGTGGCTCAGGCACATAAACGAAGATGCGACTTTTGCCCTAGAAATAAGGACAAGAAAACAGCATACAGTTGCATCAAGTGTGGCAAAGCGATGTGTCAAAATCATCGGTCAATGGCGTGCAAGCTATGTGTCAAAAATGAATAAACACTTTTCATTTGTAGACTAATATTGAAATATGTTATGTTATGTATGATACATGGAAAATAGAATATTCATTTTTGTCTTTTTGTAAAGTGATTTGGTTCAAATAAACCTCAATATATATTAAATTCTGTTGATTTGAGCCTTCATTAATGTTGGGGTCTAGCAGAACCCACGTATGCAGTTAGTGAATTTTCTCAAGCGTATGCTGTCTAGGGTTAAATTAATATTAGGATATTAAAGATTCTTTACCTTAATTTACTGATTAAAAGTTTTACGTTTATTCTTTTTATTACTGTATAATTTACAATTTTTATTGATTTAAATTTTTTAAAATTATAATCAGTATGTTAAAAATGGACTAAACCATAAAAATTGAGCGAAAAATCCATGATTATAACAAACCTTCTCCATAAATTCAAATTGATATAAATTTAATATTTGAATAAACTCAATATCAAAAATAAACTAAAAACTCAACAAGACAAAAGTAACTTTAACAATTTAAAATTACATAGAAAATTTATAGAGTTACCTCCCCTCCCCAATAACAAAGAATGTAACGTGCTAACATTTTAAAATAATGCTTTGGCAGAATCTGCTAAAACCTTGCAAAGATCTTTAAAAAGTATAAAATGTTCTTACAATTATTTTAATTCCTAATCCAAATACTTTCCATATGGTGAATTCAATTTTAAGTTACATTCCTTGTTATTGGGGAGGGGAGGTAACTTTTTAATTTTTCTAATGTAATTGTAGCCCTTAAAGATGCATCTAATGTACCATAGTTATTAAACAAGTAAAGTCCTCAGTCGATAGTAAAATAAAGTTAAAAACAATTTTTGTCTTCAACCCCATCCTTCAAAATGGCAGATGATGTTGGTGCCTCCTCAAGTGTCCATGTAAAATTAACCTACTTTTTATATGCTTTTAACCTTTAAAACTGTTTAGCTAAGATAAATAATCATAGAGATAATATAAACATTTAAAAGCATTATTCGAGCTTTCCTGCATTTTCATTTAAGCTCAGAAGTAGCAAAATACATTACGAAAACGCTCGTTATTCTGCATAAAATTAATTTTAATCCATATTTGGCATTGCTAAACTTATATAATTAAGATTTGATTCAAAAATTATTTTTTTGTAGCCGTAATGATGAGTGCTCATTTAAGGCTAACTAAATAAATAAATAACCTTTTAATTGTTAGTAATCTTACAAACATGAAACACGGAATTCTTTTGTGTGATTTTAACGGACCGCCACTTTACGCAAATAAAATCATTGATTTCTTTGTGATACAAGACCCACTCAACTTATTTTTTGGCAATTTAGTAATATTTTGTAATATATCACAAATAATATTTAGTAATATTTTGTAAATTCTTATACTAAGCGTTTCAATAACATTAATTGATTATTGTTAAATATCTACGAATTATAAATAAACTTTATTAATTTCTAATAGTAATAAATGACCCATTAATGCTGCGAAATGGGTCAAGAGTGGCGTCTTTGAGTGATGCTTCACTGCAAGGCAGATACGAAACAGTTGCTATGAATGAGTTGTTCATTTGGGTGTCTCTGTGCTCGCAGTTACTAAAAGTCAACTTTGCCAAAATTTTTACCTCAAAAGAACTGAGGATTACATTAAAAATAACTCTCATATCTTTTAATTAGAAATAAAGATAATTCGAAATATTTTCTTAATCAAACAATAAAAAAGTTGATAATTTAAAAGAATTGAATGTCATAGATGAAGATATGTCAAAAAAATTGAAACCTAAATATTCATATCCAAATAAGTTTTATATTATCGTTAAAGTGCACAAAGAAAATTTTCCTATTAGGCCGATCACTTGTACAGTCATGGACAAAAAAAACCGCTCCCTCACTCTGTGCTGTTATATTTTTAAATGAGCGTTTAAAATAGGATGGTATGATTTTATTGGTTAATAATGTATATAATTTTCTGACTGAACTAAACGATTTCATACACCTAGTGGCAAAGTAATAAACGCTCATTTAAAAATATAGCAGCATAGAGCGAGGGAGCGCTTTTTTGTCCATACTACATACAAATTAGCTCAATTTCTAGCAACTTTTTTGAAACAATTTTTTTGTTTCACTTAAACTATTAAAAATTCGCTACAATTGAGGAATATTTTAATCAATCTTAAATTTCAAATGGATTGGAAAGATATGTACAACAACGTTCCTGTCCAGTCTGTGTTTGAAATCATTAAAATGCAAATAAGGACTCACTTCAGTTTTGAGATTGTTATTAGCATCTTGAATGCCATAAAATTATGTATGGACAACTGTCAGTTTGTTTTTAATAACAAGCTCTACAAACAACAAAATGGTTTACCAATGGGCAATCCGTTGTCACCCATCTTAGCTGATATTTATTTACACCATTGGGGAAAAAATTAATTAATGATTCTAGTGTCATCCAATATCATCCTTTCTACACTATATGTAGACGACATATTTATTATTACATATGATATTGAATGATATTATTACAATTTGAATGATATTGATCACAAATTCGAGGCTATTAAAAATGTTTTAGAGATGAAACCGTTCAAATTGTTCCTAAAACTAACAATACTGTTAAAAGACAGCTTGTTAATATACACTTTTCAAATTAATCTGATGACATCATTAATAATAATTTGGATCCACAAAATTTGAAAGAACTGTATAAACATGATCTGGTTTTTCGTAATTTAGCCTCCAAATATGTCATTTATAACATTCCTTGTGCAAACTGCGACGTAAATTATATAGGCCAATCTGGTCGCTCACTTTTTTCTCGTTTGGAAGAGCACGAGAGAGCGATCAGACTCAATTATTGTGAAAACTCTTTAGCTAGACATTGCTGGTGTACTGGCCAAAAAAATCATTGGAAGGGAGTTAAAATTTTGGGGAGGGAGAAAAATTGGAAAAAGAGAATTATTGAAGAGGCCTATTATATTAATAAAACAAATAATACTCTAGCTAAAGCGTCACATGACATCCATAGAGATTGGGATGTCATGTGATAGTTGGTTGTCATGTGACTTCCTTTCTTTTTCATTTCTTATTTTTTTTCTTTTGCTGTATCATTCTCCATTGTAAATGCTCTTGAAGATGAACGGCTGGTTCCGTTCGAAAACGTTCAGTGTTATGTATCAACCATGACATTTGTTATTTTTTCATTTTTGGACAAAATATTGGCATAACATCTAAATTTGGACTATTTCTGGACCTTCTTACGTTCTTCAAAATTATATTTCAAAATTTGCGTCCTAAAATTTATGTCTTCAAAATTTATTTTCAAGTTCGTCTTCATCAATTTTTCATAGCACTACATACCTCCGCCTTGTTTTATGCTCCAAGATTGTATTTACACGTTGCATTTTATCAACTGGTCTCAGCAGATGTAAGAATGCCTCAATTTAAACAATTAAGGGTTTTTTTAATTTTGTACATAATTTTTTGTATACTGAGTTTATCGAAGTTTTAATAATTTTAATCTGGAGTTTTACAATTTTTACGAGGGGAGGGGAGGTTTTTAGAATTTTTTTTGAATAAACATGTTCATTATTATTATTTTTATGTTATCTTGTTTTTTTTTATTGGGTTTTATCGTATCTATTTTTGCGGAATTAAAGGAAAAAGTATTAATTCATTAAAATTTATACCCAATTTTTATTATATACAATATATCATGAAACACCTTTGCACGACCAGAAAGTTGGTGTATGGTGTGCAGTCCTGTTCGACGTATTTTTGGTCCAATCTTCTTCCATGAAACGGTGCGCAGCACGTTACATCGCAAACATCCTTAACCCATTCATCAATCAATTAACTGAGAAGGAACTAACGTACGGCTATTTTCAACAAGATGGAGCAACAGCCTATACGGCACGTCGTACACTGGACCGCATTCATGATAGCAGAGGTCAGGAGGGAGTTGGTCCAAGCTGGCCTCCAAGTTAACCAGATGCCGCAGTTTGTGATTTCTTTTTGTGGGGTGCTCTAAAATCCAAGTTTATCGGACCAATCCTCGCACACTTGAACTGAAGCAAAGCATTGTTTCTGAGATTGAGGCTATCTCGCAGTCTCAACTGTTTTCTGTATTTAACAACTTATTGATCAGAGCTAGAAAGTGTCAAGAGGTGAATGGTGGTCACTTTCAACATCTCCTGTAATCACTTCAACCTTGGTTTGTTGTTGCAGAAAACAAACAGAAAATAAAATAAAACAAAATAATAAAAAAATAAAGTCCCATTAAAAATAAACAAATAAATAGAGGTTAAAACCAAAGGTATTCCAAAGTTCCAAGAAATATTTACCAAACTTTTCACTTTATTTGCTCTAAAACCGTGCAATGGTCATAGGCTGGTGCTAAAAAAAGGACTTATAAAGAAAGGACTTGTACGTATGTATATTTAACATCAAAAGATGCTTTATCAATTATCGTACAGATATTTAAATTATAAGAACTTCGTTTGAATTTGCTGCGTGGAGCAGTGTCTATAAATGACAGAGGCACGAGTTCAGGTCACTTGCAAGGCATTTGGGCATTGACAGAAACAAAGTGGAAGAAATCGAAGTCACCTGCACGAATAATAAATACGACGACCAGGAAATTGTCGTTAAAATTCTAAAGGCCTGGAAGCAAACCAAAGGGAGAAATGCTACACAAGAAAGTTAATGACAACACTTCATCATATAAATCGGAAAGACATTGTAAACATAGTGTTTCCTAATAAGAATAAGCTCGTTTAAAACTTGATCAAAATCAACTTGCCACGTACATTCAGTATCTTTGCCAAATTTTCGGTATTGACATGTTTCAAATAGAGGTAAGAAGCCAAAGATATGAGCTCATTTAATATTATATTACCGATAATCATACGAACATTGAACTAGATCTGAAAACAGGTTGTATAGTTGGAGTGGCTATTTTTATACTATAAAATTATCGTTATGGCAATATTAGATATGAGACACGAAAGCGAATTTCAGTTGCCTGGGAGAAAAGGAATTGCGATAAACAAAATACTAAGGGGACTTGGTTGGTTGGTTGGTTGATTGGAATTTTAGGGCGTCGGCTGCTATGGCCATTTTGCGCCCGACAG
>JAHWFO010012565.1:0-25366 GCA_023313115.1 Rhysida immarginata
AAACATTCTTATCTTTTGTATTATTGCAGGTGGGAATCGCGCATGATGGCATTTTGCTGTGTAAACGCAATATTCCTCATAATAGGTTTCAAAGATTGGACCTTGTGACGTCATGGAGTTGGCAATATTCCGATTACCAACACGAGATGGGGCGACAGTCAGTTTTTCTCTCGGACGGCGCTACCTATATTCTTTATATCTTGAGCAACAGTTTTTATTAGCACACTAGCAGAGGTACACGGCGTACTGAGCACATCGGTTTGGGTCTGCACGTGATCAAAACGTTAATGAGATGGTGCGCGTGGAGGATGCACGTGAATGACGATTATTGAAAGGGCAGAACGGTCTGTAAATCAAAAGAATTTTATTATTCGTACGGAGCTTATTATTTATTACGATAACTTGAAAACGAATTAACTTTTTTTACACTCTGTTTTCACCAATCCATTATTATGGGACAGAGCACGAACAAGTACGAACGTGAGATAGCACGTGCTCTAATGGTACCATTATGATACCCCCTTAACAATTTCCTATAACCAGACATGGCATGTAATATATCATACAAATCGTCACGACGCCTCATGAACGAATTTATAAAAAAAATAGTGATAGCAGATATTGGTCTAGTGGCACGTGCACTTCTCATGACTGAAAAGAACGCATAAATAACGATTGTGTGAATTTTTCTATTTCACAATTTAATTCATAATTAATTATTTTGAAACATTTAGATCTTTTGATGATTTTTGAAGTCTTCAACTTATCTACAATTTCTATGTACTTTGAAGTGCTTAATTTATTTCTACAAATTCCTTCCTCTCTATAGTTAAAAATAACTTTCCGGCTAAAAAGAGCGTTACGGTGAATAATTTTAATTTTTCGTCATACAAAATACGCTCTTTTCAAGATTTTAGATACTGCAAAAAGCTTACACGTGCCGTGTTTGTTGTCCCGCATTCGATTATGACTACAGACGCGAGTAAGGCGAGGAACCTTCAGTATAGACACTATGTTTACTCGATACTCGTGCTTATATTTCATACTTCAGTTATTCTAAGCCCTTATTCAGTAGTACGGATGTACATGATTCTGTAGACTCGACCATTGATAAATAAATAAAATGTTTATGTACTATATAAAATATTTATTTATTTGTTGCATCTAAAAACATTATCATGATTCAATGTTTCGGGTTGCAGATTCGAAACTAAGTCATTTTTTTCTATTTAGTCTCAGTAAATTTCACTTACCTTGGTCGCATGATCAGTTATCGCGCGATGTGCTCATAGTTAACATCAACGCACCTTGTGTTCACATTAAAAAGATAATACGTAAGTACATTTAGCAATAATTATAAATTACGTAAGTCCCTTCATATAATGGCATTATTATTTAATTAAAATATTTAGTAGAAAGGGAATGAACGAGTCGTCGAGTGTGGCTATCGCACGACTGCTTTCGTTGCCGCCATGTTTTAGTTTCTGTTGAGGTTTCGATTTAGCGGGTATAGGTTTCGATGTCATCTAGTGACGTCAAAATACGCTTGCACAGTAAGGCAATTTTTACTACTTCCGGAAAACTGACCCCCACCTTGTTCTAGATCACCTTGGATACAATCTATCGTCTAATTTATTCCAATTGGTTTCCATAGTTCCTGTTCCTCATGTGTATAATTATGTTTCTGGATAATTGAATCATACTGAATGAAGGATGCTGCTGCTTATCTAATTGTTCCCTATTGCTGATAATCAACTTTTCAAAACAGAAAGTGCTGAAGTTAAGTATTCATTACCCAAAAATTTACCAGCATCCCATTGCCTAAACTTTTGAGACACTGATGGGAGTTTCCATTAAATAAAGAACACAAAGGATGACGTTTACTCTCGCGAACTTTTTCTAGGAAACCTTCCTTGAGTTCCTCTGAAGGACATACACAAGCAACAATTCCCTTCCTGTCAGAGGATGTTGGTAAATTCCCTTCCTCAGGAAGGATTCGCACAGAGACTACCGCTACTGCGACTTCCCTCCTCCCTCATTCCATAGAGCGAATCACTCTGCTGTTTGAGATTGTTGTTTTTTTAAACCTAAATTTAAGCTTGTTTCCTTGGCCTACTGTCAACCCACTGGTGGGTGAACACTGATGGATCTTCGAGATGCAGATGACGACGGCTATGAAATCCCTATTCCCTGGAAAGAACAACCCATCTACGACACTGTAGAAGCACCATATGAATATGTAGAATTTCCTGACATTTGTAGAAAGAAGCGGTACTGTAAGTAGCTTATCACTAACATTATTACATTATCACTGCCCAACTTTTGAAAAATGAACACCCACAAGCAATGATTTCACGTAGACAGAAGAGCAGGGCATGATCTAATATTCAAGGTTGTGGAGTAACCCAGTTTCGGTCTTTAGAGTTTGTTTAGGCTGGAGTCCAGTGCTGCTCAAGATCGTTTGAGCTGGGTCGCATACAGGGACTTTGTGTCCACTCACGCACATCTGGCAGATCGGACTATCCGCAAATGGTGCCAAAATTGACTGTTTTGGGGGAATGAATATTCAGTGATCAGAGTCGTTTCTGTCTGGGTACGAGGGTGGGCTGAAAAGTAATGCCTCCATGGCTGTAACTTTTTAACATGATAATGTTTTAAGGCTGGACATCTATCTACAAAAAACGTGATGCGCAAAACGACACCAAAAAGTCTTACGGAAACAGTTTTCCATTGTTGATGCACGTTTAACCATTGTTGGCGCCGGCTTGAAGCACACGCCGGAACTGAAAAGACACGTGACCATTGTTGTCTGAGCAATAGTTTTTATTAGCACACAAGCAGAGGTACCCGGCGTACTGAGCACATCGGTTCGGGTTTGCGCGTGCTCTAAACGTTAATGAGATGGTGCGCGTGGAGGATGCACGTGAATGACGATTATTGAAAGGGCAGAACGGTCTCTAAATCAAAAGAATTTTATTATTCGTACGGAGCGCATTATTTATTACGATAACTTGAAAACGAATTAACTTTTTTACACTCTGTTTTCACCAAACCAGAGCACGAACAAGTACGAACAAATTTTATTTGTTCAAATATATAAAGAACTAGCAAAGGTACCCGGCGTTGCCCGGGATAATTCCACTTGGATGTAAACAGAACAATCTCAAAAAATTAAATTAAATTTTGCAATATCTTAAAGATAAACACATGAAAATGCTTAGAATTAACACAGTAAAAATTCTTAATGAAAATTCGAAAAAAATCTTTTTAAAGGCTCACAATGGATGGACCGCTCCAATAATTTCTTACTCAGGTAATCTTACTTCAGATGTACACTTGATGTTGTTGCAATTTCCACTCTTCTCTCGTTGTGTCGAAGCAAAATTTGGCCTTTCATCACTTTGGGTAGTCTAGCGGTCGCCAATTCTTCTATTTACTTGCTTCCCATTTGCTCAATACAGCACGGAGCTAAAGGTTTGCTTTCTCTGTCGTCTTTCCACTCTTTCTCAATAGTCTGCTAACTCTTCATTATCTCCAGCTACTGATCATTTTTAAAGATTTTCAAGAAATTATTAAGTACTAAGAACTCTCTTTTCTAAGAAAAACCTGAATAACAGGAATTCTATGCATTGTTACAAATTGAAACTTATCCATATTGCATCATCATTTTATGTTCATTGTTATAATTCTTGGAAAGGATTGCTTTATCATTGCATCATCATTTTGAGCTCATTGTTATTGGTGAATTGCGTGTTGAAACCATTGTTGATACCTATTGTTGCACAAACTTTTATTTGCATTGTTGGTCATGAGATATATATTGTTGGTCCGTGCAGAGTGTTTGTGAATTGCGTGTTGATACCATTGTTGCAAAAACTTTGTCTTGCATTGTTGGTCATGCGATATTTCTCATTAATATGCCCTGCTATAACCATGAATATCGATTTTTTATCAATAATTATTATTTTTTCGAAATCTGAAGTAGACAGTGACCTTCCTCATGCTTTGAAGGTCATGTATGCGAAATTTCATCAAGATCGGAATAAAACTGTAGATTTGTATAAAAAACGTACACACAGAACCACAGACCCACCCACAGACGCACAGACCCACAAACATCCTTCTTTATATATATATAGAAGATTATTATTATTATTATTATTATTAATTAATTAGATCCAATACGTCCATCCAGGGCCTGTATGGCCAGAGGCGGACGAGTTGGGTCCCTAGATGGACCTGGATTCACGACTGCTGTATGATGGTCACAGCAGCCGGGGGGGGGGGTAAAGATTGGCTATCAAGGATGGTCACCCATCCAGTGGCGAGCCGTGCCTGATGTAGCTTAACTTCACAGAAGTTGTGTTCAGTGAATGCCCACCAGGCCACGGCCTCCCCCCGGGGTGTTTTTGAATTGAGTACAGATTTTTTGGGAGATGATAGAAGGAGGTCCTTAGAAGTACCGGCGAGTAAACCGGCGTGCTATTGTCGCTATTGATACTAGAGCAGTACCGGGAATAGTGATGTTGTCGCGCAGTTGGTTGTGTCCGCTAGCGCCGTTCGCAGCATCCGCCTATCGGTACGAGCTGACGTGCTTCTCCTGGCCCCAGAGCCTGGTCTTCTAGTATGTGTGCCTTCCTCTCGCCATTGCCTCCAACCGAGGAACCGCATGGAACCTATACAGCCACCCGGACACCCTGTATCAACCCAAATGGTCATGTCCCGTGAGCATGCATCTAATCGTTTACTAGTCGGAGGTAGACAACCCCCCTCCACTAAACATGGAAAACAGTGTATATGGAATAATTTTTTTGGGCGGGTCTTTGGATGATGCTTTCTGTGCTTAACTCGACACTGAATCCAATTAATTATGGTCTTCATTGTACTTCCGTTTCCAGCAGATTCCCACATAAAATCGGAAGATGGAATACATAGAAGCATAGGGACTGCGAGCAGTGAGTAAATGGTTTAGTTAAGCTCTACTTGTATCCTATATCCCTTGGTATATCTCTCGGTTTTCTAGCAGAATCTCGCTCGAAGTGCTTTGTGTTCGGCGTGGTCATGACAGTTGCCTTCTTCTTGGTCCTCGTTGCGGCGTCCGTCCTCATCATTCTCAATACCCAATCGACGACGTCCGTGGATTCTTTACCAGGTAAAGTCATCAGATTGGTGACTGGGCTGAACTAGTGATGTCCGTTGGATCCCGATCTCTGATTCGGATCTGATAATATCCGGATTCGGATCTAGAAATATCCGGATCCGGATTTCGGATCTCCGATATCGGATCCAGATTTCGGATATCGGATATCAGATCCGGATTTCGGATCTCGGATATCGGATCCGGATTTCGGATCCTTTCGCTGGATGCGTATTAAGACTAATTAGGACTTAAGAGGACTAGGCTATCACTTAATAAAAGCTTTTATAAACTGCTTTCAGAAAAAGTTTGCATATACACAATTTCCTGTCTAGGATCCGATTTTCGGATCTCGGATCCAAGATCCGGATCTGAGATCTCGCATCCAAGATCCGGATCAGAGATCTCGGATCCAAGTTCCGGATCTCGGATTTCTGACCAACATCCGGTTTTCGGATCTCGGACCTAGGTCCGAAAAAAAGATCCGGATATCCGGATCTTGAATTATCCGGATCTTGACATCACTAGTCTGAACTGCATTTTCTTTACCTAACCTAACGATGCTTAATTGATCTCTTGTTTCCATTTCTTTTCACTTTCAGCGGACTGCGAAGCTGCTGCGCGCAACTGGAGTTCCACCGATCAAGCCCCCGTGTTCATGAACATGAGGACAGGTAAGTGAGAGAATCCCTATCTTATGTTCCTATTAGACTTTGTGTGTTTTGAGAAGTTGAACTGCAAAGAAAACTGTTCAGTGTACTGAGTTTGTTGACAATTCTGACGCAGGCCTATACAAACTGCAAGAGTGGGCAAAGTAATATCCCGGTGGTTATCCCCACTGCAGCTGCGTTATTGCACGGATAATGATGAAACTTTGTTAGAGGGACTGTTCAATATGCACACCCTCTGCGTCGATGACATGCTTAAGCTCAGGACAGCGTCAAATGGCTCCAACATGACAAATAATATTGGCTTTCAGTTCAGATTAAGGTCTGGTGAATGAGCAGGCCCAAGATCCGGATAATTCAAGATCCGGATATCCGGATCTTTTTTTCGGTCCGAGATCCGAGAGCCGGATGTTGGTCAGAAATCCGAGATCCGGATCTTGGATGCGAGATCTGAGATCCGGATCTTGGATCCGAAATCCGAAAATCGGATCCGAGACAGGAAATTGTGTATATGCAAACTTTTTCGGAAAGCAGTTTCTAAAAGCTTTTATTAAGTAATAGCCTAGTCCTCTCAAGTCCTAATTAGTCTTACTACGCATCCAGTGAAAGGATCCGAAATCCGGATCCGAGATCCGAAATCCGGATCTGATATCTGATATCCGAAATCTGGATCCGATATCAGAGATCCGAAATCCGGATCCGATATCCGAGATCCGGATACGGACCCGGATCCGGATATTTCTAAATCCGAATCCGGATATTATCAGATCCGAATCAGAGATCCAACGGACATCACAACCTAACCTATACGTACCTATCAGAAGTTCTGAGTGAAGGCTTTGTGAATGGCGGCTAGTTCGAACATAGTTGCACTGGTTGCAGGTGTGATTTTACTTGAAATAATGCATCTATTATTCTCACAGATGCCTATTCCTCCACAATTATTTCCTGGGGCTAGGGACCTAACCGAACTTAACATAGTCATCTTCGAAACACGACAGCGAACTGCAGCCAAAGCTCACCGACAGGTGTGGCCCCAAGATTACCTTCGAGATGGACACCCATCTCAGCACCACTGGGTAAGAAAGCGTAATGCTCTGTACCGACGAAAGTGATCCAGTGGCAAACAGGTCATCTGCGCTGACATTATTTCGGACTTAACGTGTTTAGGTCTGAAGATCGCATGTCCTGGAACAGTCGATTGTGCGTTTCACAGGCGTTTTGTCCACTCTACTGAGTCGGGGGATGTGTTTACCAAACTACACTGAGTTAGCAAAACTCATGGGATAGCAAGCACATTGATTGATGGGCATGGCTCACGAATTCACAGGGGTAACGGATTCTGGGAATGGACCATTAGACCTTGTGGGAAGAGCTTGGAATTTGGCTTTCCCCGCTCACCTGTCTCCAGGGTGTATGAATGCATCACAGTCCACAACAGGCATCATACCGGTTGTCCAGCTTCTCTGAATGATCGTGACCGGCGACACTGGGACGAATGATTCAGAGAGACAGGAGCGCAACAGTGCAGCAAATCACAGACCGCACTAGAAACGTCTCTCAGTGGACAATCCGTCGGAATCTGCATGCCCTCGGGTTTGGCAGCCGTCGCCCTACATGGGTGCAAATGCTTACCCAGCGTCGTCGGACACTCCGGCGTGCATTTGCCACCAACCATCTCGGCTGGACTCTGCAACAGTAACGTAACGTCATATGCTCAGATGAGTCACGATATCACTGTACCACGCTGATGTGAGGCACCGTGTGTGGCACAGACTTCACGAAACGATGGATCCCGCATGCCAACAGGTGGTGGGGCGTCAGTGACGGTCTGGGGTGCATTTTCCTGGTTTGGAATGGGCTCTCTGGTTATCCTGGACCAAACGTTGAATGGTCCACGGTATCGTCAACTCATCGGAGACCATCTGCACCCGTTTTTGACATTTCAACACCCTGACGACGTAGCAGTCTTTCAAGATGACAATGCTCCACCACATCGCTCCAATATCGTCCGCGAAAGGTTCGAGGAGCATGCAGGAGAGGTCCAACGACCGAGCTGGCCAGCCCGGAGCCCTGACACGAATCCCATCGAGCATATCTGGGATGCTGTTGAAGTCAGGCTCCGGGCAATGGATCATCCGCAACTATCTTGGGCTCTGCAGACTACCTGGTGTCAACTGCCTCCAGAAGTGTACCAGGGACTTGCAGACTCACTACCACGACGTATTGCTGCACTCCACAGGGCCAGAGGACCAGATATTAAGTAACTATCCCATGAGTTTTGCTAACTCAGTGTATTTCTTATGTTCCAGGAAACGGCGAGTGGTACGCTTGCTTTCTACGATGGTGTGCAGGCAACAGAATCCAAGGCAACATCTGCTACATCTGCATGTCCTGCGGCGACATACTAAGGAGCAAGTCCAGTCTTTCTCGAAGCGAAGATAAGAAGACACAGAACTGCACGTATTACCAATGCCCAAGTTAGTGGATCTGGTCACATGCATTACCAAGTAGTCACTTGTGGACCATGCTGTTCTAATTTTTCTTTTCATTTCTAATTGGTACCATCCAGTCCACGGAGGATGGACAAAATGGACCGACTGGAGCTCATGTACAGTCTCCTGCGGCCGAGGGATCAAATGGAGAACACGTCTATGCGTGAAGCCACGACCCCAGTATGGAGGTAAACCGTGTTCAGGAAACTCTACCTCACAAGTCTATTGCATGGAACGCGAGTGTCCTGGTAAGTACCTTAGCCCTTATCTCTTAAAACTGAAGTACCGAGAGTCATGGGATAGCAGTCTGTGATGGTGGAACTTTTATATCTTCCTCGATCTTTTAGGCGACATACTTGCAAATCACACACAGTCACTACCTGGACCTTGGGCTTCTTCCAAACAGTCACGGTTCCAGTGCCAAACCCAACTCCGTATTGGTCTGTGAGCATGCTTCACATTCCTAGAGACCGTCGAGTCAAGGGTTCAAATCCCACAGTCGTGGCTGCCCAATTGTTGACAAACAGGTCAACAGACTAGTGATGTCAAGATCCGGATAATTCAAGATCCGGATGTCCGGATCTTTCTTTCGGACCTAGGTCCGAGATCCGGATCTTGGATCCGAAATCTGAGATCCGGATCTTGGATCCGAAATCTGAGATCCGGATCTTGGATCCGAGATCCGAAATTCGGATCCTGTATCAGGAAATTGTGTATATGTAAACTTTTTCTGAAAGCAGTTTATAAAAGCTTTTATTAAGTGTTAGCCTAGTCCTCTTGAGTCGTAATTAGTCTTAATATGCATCCAAGGAAAGGATCCGAAATCCGGATTCCATGTCAAAAATCCGAGATCCGGATCTTAGTCAGAAATCCGAGATCCGGATGTTAGTCAGAAATCCGAGATCCGGATCTTGGATCCGAAATCTGAGATCCGGATCTTGGATCCGAGATCCGAAATTCGGATCCTGTATCAGGAATCTTGGTTAGAGATCCGAGATCCGGATCTTGGTCAGAAATCCGAGATCCGAAATTCGGATCCTGTATCAGGAATCTTGGTTAGAGATCCGAGATCCGGATCTTGGTCAGAAATCCGAGATCCGGATCTTGGTCAGAAATCCGAGATCCGGATCTTGGATCCGAGAACCGAAATTCGGATCCTGTATCAGGAAATTGTGTATATCAAACTTTTTCTGAAAGCAGTTTATAAAAGCTTTTATTAAGTGTTAGCCTAGTCCTCTTAAGTCCTAATTAGTCTTAATACACATCCAGCGAAAGGATCCGAAATCCGAAATCCGGATCCGATATCTGAGATCCGGATTCCGGATCCGATATCCGAGATCCGGATACGGACCCGGATATTTCTAGATCCGAGTGCGGATATTTTCAGATCACTACAACGGACATCACTACAACAGACCCATTCAACGTACAGGTCTAGGATGCGCTCACATGGCATGGATTGAGTCTGATTCGTGATTTGCGCTGCATCCTGGCGGTCACCCGTTATGATGTCCTTGAAAAATCTATTGGCATCCATGATCATGCATCTATGTATACAAAAGAGTTTTGACAAATATACACAGAGGGTTGCGTCTTGTACGATACTAGATTCGTATCCCATGGCATTTGGTATTTCAGTGTATTACAGAAATATGCAAATTCTGGGTCATCTGCAGCATTGCTTCTTCCTTTACTTTCATCATTTCCAGCATCGCATCATCTATTAATAGTGATGTCAAGATCCGGATAATTCAAGATCCGGATATCCGGATCTTTTTTTCGGACCTAGGTCCGAGATCCGAGATCCGGATCTTGGTCAGAAATCCGAGATCCGGATCTTGGATCCGAGATCTGAGATCCGGATCTTGGGTCCGAGATCTGAGATCCGGATCTTGGGTCCGAGACCTGAGATCCGGATCTTGGATCCGAGATCCGAAATTCGGATCCTATATCAGGAAATTGTGTATATGCAAACTTTTTCTGAAAGCAGTTTATAAATGCTTTTATTAAGTGATAGCCTAGTCCTCTTAAGTCCTAATTAGTCTTAATACGCATCCAGCGAAAGGATCCGAAATCCGGATCCGATATCAGAGATCCGAAATCCGGATCCGAGATCCGAGATCCGGATCCAATATCCGAGATCCGAGATCCGAGATCCGGATCCGGATCCGGATATTTCTAGATCCGAATCCGGATATTTTCAAATCCGGATCAGATATCCGGATCCAACGGACATCACTATCTATTACTCAATAGTTCCCATAAAAATGCTCCTGAGTTGTTGAAAGTGCTCACTGCGTGCGCTGCAGTCGTGGAGGCGTCCACAGCTCTGATACAAAACTGCATGGAGGGTGGGCAGGGAAAGCAGCAGCTGGTGATGGTTCCCTCCCTATCAGTGCTGTGGACGCATCCACAACTGCAGCGTGCTCAATGAGTACTTTCAAGAACTTAGGGGCATTTTCGTGGGAAGCGAACAGTGGTTTCGTCACCTTCAGTATTGCTTCCTCCTTTACTTTGGTCATCTCCAGCACTGCATCCTCTTTTGACGTTACGCCACTGTTGCAGAGTCCAGCCAAGATGGTTGGTGGCAAATGCACGCGGAGTGTCCGACGACGCTGGGTAAGCATTGGCAGCCGTGTACGCCGACGGCTGCCAAACCCGAGGGCATGCAGATTCCGACGGATTGTCCACCGAGAGACGCTTCTAGTGCGGCCAGTATTGAAGTGGTCTGTGATTTGCTGCACTGTTGCGCTCCTGTCTCTCTGAATCATTCGTCCCAGGTGTCGCCGGTCACGATCATTCAGGGCAGCTGGACGTCCGGTATGGTGCCTGTTGTGGACTGTGATGCCTTCATCCAGCCATTACCGATACACCCTGGAGACAGTTGAGCGGGGAAAGCCAAATTGGAACATCCCATGCGTCGGGCACCTACTATCATACCCCGTTCAAAAGACGACGTGCCATTTCTGATTAATCACTTATCCAAGCTCTTCCCACAACGTCTAACGGTCCATTCCCAGAATCCGTTACCCCTGTGAATTCGTGAGCCATGCCCATCACTCAATGTGCTTGCTATCCCATGAGTTTTGCTAACTCGGTGTACTTTGGTTAGTTTAAGTTGGCTGCTGCCTGTACTATTAAGATTATTATTAAGCATATTCATTACTTTCAGTTCCCGAAAAATCGGTCCAGTGGAGCTCGTGGAGCTCCTGGACCCAATGCTCGGATACGTGTGGTGTTGGAGTGAAATTAAGGAGCCGAAACTGCAAGGCCCTCCCGGACCAGCGAAGGTGCCCATGGTCTGGGCAAGAGAAAATGATATGCAACAAACAACCCTGCCCAAGTATATTTGACCAACTTTACTGTAGGTTTGATTCATCTTTATGGGTCAGTTCTTGGAGTGCTTATGGTACCATTAGAAACTTTCAATGCTATGATATGGCATGTAATATATGAGGCCTGCGAGAAAAGTATCCGACCTTCGGCCGGGAAAAAAAAATTACACACCTGGAGTATTGGAAACCCAATCACCCTCAAAGTAGTCTCCTTGGGACTCCACACACTGCTCCCAGCGGTGCCGCCATTGTTAGAAGCATTCCTGGAAAGCGTCGTTGCAGCCATAATGTCCTCTTTTATCTGAAATCGCGTTCCTTTCAATGGCCTCTTGAGTCTGGGGAACAGCCAAAAGTCGCAGGGGGCCAGGTCAGGAGAGTAAGAAGCCTGTGGTACCACGGGAGTCGAGTTTGGTTTTTGAGGCTCCAATTGCCTGTTGACCACAACTGCGGTCTCTTGCGCCGCACTGCATTACGTAGGCGACGGAGGACATCCCTGTAGTACTCTGAGTTAGCTAAACTCATGGGATAGCAAGCACACTGATTGATGGGCATGGATCACGAATTCACAGGGGTAACGGATTCTGGGAATGGACCATTAGACGTTGTGGGAAGAGCTTGGATAAGTGATTAATCAGAAATGGCACGTCGTCTTTTGAACGGGGTATGATAGTAGGTGCCTGACGCATGGGATGTTCCATTTCGGCAGTGGTGCAGGATTTTGGCTTTCCCCGCTCAACTGTCTCTAGGGTGTGAAAGCATCACAGTCCACAACAGGCACCATACTGGGCGTCCAGCTGCCCTGAATGATCGTGACCGGCGACACCTGGGACAAATGATTCAGAGAGACAGGAGCGCAACAGTGCAGCAAATCACAGACCGCACTAGAAGCGTCTCTCGGTGGACAATCCGTCGCAATCTGCATGCCCTCAGGTTTGGCAGCCGTCGCCCTACACGGGTGCCAATGCTTACCCATCGTCATCGGACACTCTGGCGTGCTTTTGCCACCAACCATCTTGGCTGGACTCATATGGCGTAACGTCATATGGTCAGATGAGTCACGTTATCAACTGTACCACGCTGATGGGAGGCACCGTGTGTGGCGCAGACCTCACGAAACGATGGATCCCGCATGCCAACAGGTAGTGGGGCGTCAGTGATGATCTGGGGTGCATTTTCCTGGTTTGGAATGGGCCCTCTGGTTTTCCTGGACCAAACGTTGAATAGTCCACGGTATCGTCAACTCATCGGAGACCATCTGCACCCGTTTTTGACATTTCAACGCCCTGACGACGTAGCAGTCTTTCAAGATGACAATGCTTCACCACATCGCTCCAATGTCGTCCGCGAATGGTTCGAGGAGAATGCAGGAGAGGTCCAACGACTGAGCTGGCCAGCCCGGAGCCCTGACACGAATCCCATCGAGCATATCTGGGATGCTGTTGAAGTCAGGCTCCGGGCACTGGATCATCCGCAACTATCATCGGCTCTGCAGACTATCTGGTGTCAACTGCCTCCAGAAGTGTACCAGGGACTTGTATTGCTGCACTCCACAGGGCCACAGGTGGCCCGACCAGATATTAAGTAACTATCCCATGAGTTTTGCTGACTCAGTGTACTCTTTGACCCTGTGGTGCATACTCGTGGTGTACCACACCGCGAGAGTCAAAGAAAGCAGTCAGCATCACTTTCACATTTGGTCAGCAGTCAGCCTTCTTTGGTCGTGGTGACGAGGAATGCTTCCACTGTGACGACTGAGCTTTGGTTTCCACCTGGCTCTCGCCCAGTTTCTGAAAGCAAAATTTGATGCAGTAACGCTGCTCCAGTCGTTCTGTCATTTTCCTTCAAATCAAAAACCGACGAGAGCACAACACACTACCTCCCTCTAATGGTGATTGCCAGCAACTGACGCTATTGAGAGGCGGGAAAAAATTCACGCATACGCACAAAGGTTCAAGGTCGGCTCATGCAAGCGCGCGCGATCCAAATCCATCAGGTTTTCGCAAAAAAAAAATTAGGTCGGATACTTTTCTTACAGGCCTCGTATCAAACAACTCGGAACAACGTGTCATGCATGGATAGTAGAATTTGGTTAGAAGTACGTGTTTCTATGGTACCATTGGAAACTTCCAATGCTAAGATATGGCATGTAATATATCAAACAACTCGTAACGACACATCATGAATGAACATAACGAGTAATTAATGTTATATGGTATTGGCTTAGTATATACCGGGTTCTGCAACAGTTCTGCTATACTTGCGGATGCGTCGATATTGGGGGAGGGGTGGAAGCATCCATGGATATTGATGACTGCCCACAGAGTCGCAGAGAGGCTGAAGAAAAAGGAAGACCTTTTAGATGCAGGCAGACCTTGCGCTATCGATCGTGTCAGAAAAGCTTTCGAACGTGACCCGACTCTCAAAATGACACAGGTCGCAAAGAAAAAGTTTTCTGTGGCCACAGTGTTCAGAGCCATCGAGGAAGAGGTTGGAAAGAGTTTGAGCAAGACCTTTGCTAAGCTACGTGACTACAACCAGGCACCCGGCCTCAATGATGATGCTCGGCGTCGTGGCGTCGAATGCAACGAAAATGCCGCCAATCTGGTTCCCGACCGGTTACAGGCTTACCGCGGCCGACTACAAGGACATCTTGACCAAGAACGTTCTGCCCTGGGTGAAAAAGGTGACGAGGAATGCGGTCGACCTCTTTAAACAGACGGTGTCCTGGCCCACAGTGGTTGGGGTCGAACATGAGCTTCTGATCGAAGGACTTTTGGCCTCCTCAGTCGCCCGACCTCAACCCTCTTGCCTACAGAATGTGGGTGCATATCGAGAGCAAGACCTGCAAGAACCTTTGCAAAATCCGATATTGTATGTAATATAATATCAGTGAATTATGAGCAGCACCCCTTCAAGGCACACGCATGGTTCGTCCCAACAATGATTACACATTGCAAAATTTGCATAACAGGCTGAGAAAGCTTTAAATCTGGTGCATCAAATGGCAGGTGCACGAGCTTCAAGATGGGTAAATGTGCGGATTTAACGGACAGCCAGCAATGGTGGCATCATCTCCGAAACGGCGCGATTTGTGAACTGTTCACGGTCCGCTGTAGTGAAGGTGTACAAAGAGTGGACAGCAGGGACAGAAATCGCGTCCTAACATCATCACTGTAAAGGGTCACGAGTACTGATGTCCGTTGGATCCGGATCTCTGATCCGGATCTGAAAATATCCGGATTCGGATCTAGAAATATCCGGATCCGGATTTCGGATCTCGGATATCGGATCCGGAATTCGGATCCTTTCGCTGGATGCGTATTAAGACTAATTAGGACTTAAGAGGACTAGGCTATCACTTAATAAAAGCATTTATAAACTGCCTTCAGAAAAAGTTTGCATATACAAAATTTCCTGATATAGGATCCGAATTTCGGATCTCGGATCCAAGATCCGGATCTCAGATCTCAAACCCAAGATCCGGACCTCAGATCTCGGATCCAAGATCCGGATATCGGATTTCTAACCAAGATCCGGATCTTGAATTATCCGGATCTTGACATCACTAGTCACGAGCCATCGACCAACGGGGTGAGCGACACCTAAGGCGACTCATACAAGGTGACAGGAGAGCCGCAGTCCATCGACTGACCACGAGATTCAACAGTGGTGCCAAATGACGTGTATCCGACATTACCGTCGAACGCACCCTGCTACGGATGGGCCTGAACAGTCGACGCACGGTTGCTGCACCGCCATTGGACCACAGACGAGTGGGCTAAGGTCGCCTTCTCCGACGAGTCAAGATTGAACGCCACGAAAAGAGACTGCAGGAGGCTATTGTGGGCCGGAAACAGGCTGGACAATGCACCCTGCCACAAGGCACTGACTTTCGAGTGCTCCCTTGGCCTACTAATTCACCGGACATCAATCCAATCGAACATCTGTGGGAGCACCTTCATCACTATGTACGGCAGCTGGACTCTGGAAGCTCTGTGGACAGTGCTTCAAGCGGAATGGACTGTCATACCATCGGACACACATACCGCGCACTTCTTGCGTCCGTGCCGCGGCGCCTAGCACAGTTATAGCGGCGAAGGGTGGCTACTCCCATTACTAAGCGGGTGGTCATAATTCAGTGATTATCCATGGCTGATGCTGTAGGTTACTTTCTTTCTGTGGAGGTTACTAATTAATTGTCTTTACAGATGACGGCGGTTGGTCCGTTTGGAGTGAATGGTCCACGTGTACTAAGACGTGCGGAAGTGGCGAACAGCACAGGAGCCGCCAGTGCACTAATCCTGCACCGCAACAAGGAGGAAAGCCCTGCCCGGGTACAGCCAAGAACAAGCCGCGCGTCTGTAACGAGCAACCTTGCCCAGGTACCTTACAGTACGTGTATCTTTTCTCTCCAGTGCACATTTAGTTATTCATTTGCATTTCTGTTTGATTCTAGGTGAGTAGCCAAAGACCACAGGTGCAACAAGGACGGGACCACACAAGACAATGGAGTTACCGACAAGCTGCACTCATATGCGATTCAACACGACACCATGTAAAAATACTTGTGAATAAATAATCTTAATAAGCAGTCCTACACATGTATCTCCTGTAAACTCATTCTTCAGGGGACTCTATCAGTGACAGGGTTTTGAGAGCCACCAAATAGAAGCTAAAAGATTGGGGAGGCCAATTTTCTGAGATACATGTGGATGCGTCGATATTAGGCTAAGGTCAAAAACCCTCACCGGTGAGAGAATGATGACGTAATTTCTCACTGGGCTAACCGTCTTTTTCTCGGTGAGGGCGGTGAGACTAACCGGTTAGGCATAGCAGCACTAACTGGCGTTTCTGACCGCGTTAAAATGACGTCATAGTTTTCTCACCGGGATTTCTGACCGACCAAACGCTAACTCTTCTCACCGGTGAGAGTTTTTGACCTTAGCCTTAGTGATGTCCGTTGGATCCGGATCTCTGATTCGGATCTGATAATATCCGGATTCGGATCTAGAATTATCCGGATCCGGATTTCGGATCTCTGATATCGGATCCAGATTTCGGATATCGGATATCAGATCCGGATTTCGGATATCGGATATCAGATCCGGATTTCGGATCTCGGATATCGGATCCGGATTTCGGATCCTTTTGCTGGATGCGTATTAAGACTAATTAGGACTTAAGAGGAGTAAGCTACCACTTAATAAAAGCTTTTATAAACTGCTTTCAGAAAAAGTTTGCATCTACACAATTTCCTGTCTAGGATCCGATTTTCGGATCTCGGATCCAAGATCCGGATCTCAGATCTCGCATCCAAGATCCGGATCAGAGCTCTCGGATCCAAGTTCCGGATCTCGGATTTCTGACCAGCATCCGGTTCTCGGATCTCGGACCGAAAAAAGATCCGGATATCCGGATCTGAAAATATCCGGATTCGGATCTAGAAATATCCGGATTCGGATTTCGGATCCTTTCGCTGGATGCGTATTAAGACTAATTAGGACTTATGAGGACTAAGCTATCACTTAATAAAAGCTTTTATAAACTGCTTTCAGAAAAAGTTTGCATATACACAATTTCCTGATATAGGATCCGAATTTCGGATCTCGGTTCCAAGATCCGGATCTCGGACCTAGGTCCGAAAAAAAGATCCGGTTACCCGGATCTTGAATTATCCGGATCTTGACATCACTAGTTTGCACGATAACTTGAAAACGGATTAACTTTTCCAAATTCTGTTTTCAGAAATAGGACCATCAAAGTCTTAGCTCGGCCCTAATAACTTTTCAGAATTTTTCCTGGACCCCTTCATTTCGAATTCACGTGCTAAAAGAGCGAGTGTAAAGAATACCAAGATAATAGCATGTCATATAACAATCGATTTATCAAGAAGGAATACATTGTCACTTTCTGTTCATCTTCTAAGCATTAAGCCTGTTTCACAATTACTGTTTGCGGGCGAAAAACAAGCGAATGCGGAAACCGCGACCGAGGCGAAGATTTTCCGCACATACTGCCGTTTCACAATTAGCGGAAATCGCCCGCACTGCTCTTCGCAAATGCTTTGCGGGCGAAATTTTCAATTCAGACAGGTTCTGAAATTTAGCGAATCCGCGATAGCTTAAACCAATCAGGAAGCTTCAGGTTCGCACATAACTATGGGGGGGGGGAGTAATAAATAATAAATAAAATATTCTAATTGCCTTTAGAGAATTATCCTTTTTGCTTTGATAAAGGATAGTCTCTATCCGAAACGTCAGATTTTATTTTATTTTATATTTCTAGTTTTATTTTGATTTTATTTATTATTTAATAATTATTTTGGAGAGAAGTAACAAAAAAATGGCTACCACCCCTGCAAACAGTTCTCTCAATAAAAAACTTTTCACTGAAAAACTTATCGCTGCTGTGGAGGAACAGCCTCCAATTTGGAACACAAAACCGAAAGAGCATCAGAACAATATATTGATTTCCGAATTGTGGGAGCAAGTCTCGGAAATTTTGAACGTATCAGGTATGAACAAAAATTCTTTCCCGTGATATTTCGTTATATTTCATAATCGAGATTTAATGATTTTTTTTTTCTAAATTACCATTTCACTGATGATAATTCTAGTAAATCAAAATTATACAAAAAAGTATAACTGGGGCAGATGTCCACAATTGAAACCAAGACTAAAGAGGTATGTGGATAATCGTAATTAAGTATAAAGAAGGGCTCTTTTACCACAACAAAAGTAATAAAAAATATAACAAAAACAAAAATAACAGAAAAATACAACCTGGAAGCGCTTTTCGAGAGCAAAGCTCTCATCAATCGGCAGGAACCAAGGAGAACACGTGGAAAACCCAAAGTGAACTGATTAGGGGGTCTAGGCTGAGCTCATCGACAAGCAGTCGACTGTCGACAAGTGTCGATGGTCACTTGGTTAATGACGCATTTGTCGATTCGAGCTAGCATGAACACGACTTGTCTACAGTGTCTACAGAGTCTACAGTGTACACTTGTCTACTTGTCTACAGAGTCTACAGTGTACAGATTCCACACCGTCGATTTTCGAGTGTAGACTTTGACCATCGACAACTGCCTACAATTCTGCCATTCTTGTCTACAATTCAAGAGCACTCGACTATGCACTTGGCGATCGTTATTTCAGAATTTCGCAACAGATTTCTTATTAAAATCTTTTTTTCCTTCGTTTCCGTCCTGCAGGCTAAATACACGCAGCTCAAGAATACACATTTTCTAAAAATATTAACAAAAACTTGTTTAAAAATATTTACATACATGAAATACTCTCTTGTGCTACGAAACTTGAAATGTGAAAATAATAATATAGTGTGTCTACAGTTATGTGTTTATGTATGTATACATGGATAAATGTTTAAAATTATGTGTAAATGTGTGTAAACTTGTGTATATCAGTGTATATCATCTAGCCATAAGTGTGTAAATTTGTGTATAAATGTGTAATATGCCACTTATCGACGGTTAGATTTTGTCGAGATCGACAGCTTGTCGATGAGTTCAGCCTAGACCCCTTGAAACGACAATCGACAATCGAACAGCGCAGGGAAGAAAAAACAAAACGAGCGGTCCGGAAGCTATGCTTCCACTGCCATACTCATCCAGTAATATAGCCAAAAGAAATACGCTGAATTAGGAAAGAAGCCAGATGAACCTGGTTAAGTCATCCACAGGATACGGAGGAGTCCTTTCCTAACAGGACGATAAAGTTGGTTGTTGATTGACGATAGGACGAGGAAGTGATCCAGTAGGGTGGGAAGATGGCCTTTTGGATGTCATCGAAGTTGACGAGGCCCGCGATGTCTAAGGAGGCTTCTAAAGGTGAGCGGATGCTCAAGAATACCTGCAACCAGAGGATTGGGATGGTCCTTCATCTTCGGAAGAAGCTTCTTCAGCGACTCTTGACGTGGTTTCCAATAGTAGGTATACCGAAATCTTCAGTTGCTATTCCCCTGTCGAGTTGGGCAATGGTCCTAAGGGTGACGTTTTGGAATGTTTGTAAGTCCTTCCATCTGGATTTGCAGGTTGTAGCCCAGGCAGGCATACCGTACAGAAGAATGGTTCGGATTACCATTTTATATAGCAACAGTTTGCTGTCCACTCCAAGCGAACTGTTTCGTCCCAGAAGGGCAACCAGACTAAACTTCGCCTTCTTGGCCTTGTTGATAGCATAAGAGAGATGGTCGCCCCAATTCAGCTTGGCATCTATCACAACTCCGAGGTATTTATAGTTCTTTACCCACTCGAGCTCCTTGCCAGATAGGAAGATTGACTTCGGGGGTTTTCTAAGTTTTTTGGTAAAGAACATGGCTTTGCATTTATCTACGTTCAGGTTTAACCTCCACTTTGCAAACCATTTCTCACACTGATTAGAAACGACAATCGACAATCGAACAGTGAAGTGTACATTCGTTAGGATGGGACGAAAGCAGCGCTTTCACAAAGCTCATCCAACCAGAATAAACTCCACAGGAAATACACATTCGTCTCTATTGAATGTTTGGCTATGGCTCAATTTTCAAACAATATAACATTTCTCTTTCTTTCAGCAACCCCAACCAAATACGAAACTTGCTGGGCAACCCCAAAGATAAAGTACCGGATATACAAAAGTCAGGCATCTACGCCATCCATTGTTCGCAATGTCCTAAACTTTACAAAGGTCAGACCAAACGCAGTTTATTTACCAGATTTAAGGAACACCTCGACCACAGAAGATTCGGTAGATGCAGTCAATCAGCCATAGCCAAACATTCAATAGAGACGGGTCACCATTTTTCCATCGACAACTTAAAACTGCTACAATCTATCAATAAAAAACACGTGCTAGATGCTTTCGAGAGCATGGCTATCCATAAATCCAAGAACAACACGTTATTAAACTCCGACTTAGGCCCTAGTGGTGATTCCCCTCTAATTCAGTGGTGGTCTCAATTAGCCAACCAATAATATTTCTTTTCTATTATTGGTCTGCCTTGTATTTCTCTCGCTATATAAACCGCTTTCTTCGGTTTCTAATCAGTTCACTTTGGGTTTTCCACGTGTTCTCCTTGGTTCCTGGCGAATGATGAGAGCTTTGCTCTCGAAAAGCGCTTCCAGGTTGTATTTTTCTGTTATTTTTGTTTTTGTTATATTCTTTATTACTTTTGTTGTGGTAAAAGAGCCCTTCTTTATACTTAATTACCATTTCACTATTTTTTTTATTTTTTTTTAATAGTTACCAAAAAATTTCGCAATAGTTTTAGACATTTTAGTTGACGAAGTTACCCAAAAATTTAAAAACCTTCGCGATACTTTCGTGAAAGAGTTTAAAAAGGCTGAAAAATCAAAAAAAAATCGGGAAAAGTTACGGAAGAAATATACAAATCCACGTGGGCGTATTATGACAGCTTACTATTCCTTCGGGATACAGTTTCCAACCGCACGTAGAATGAACGGATCCAGAATGAACCAATCAGGAGATAGTTAATGCGGCCGCCAATTTAATTGTGAAATGGAAACGGAAAATTGTTAAATCGCCCGCTTTGCTAGCGGAAGCGCTAGTATTCGCATCCTGTGCGATTCGCTGCGATTTAATTGTGAAACAGGCTGACATCGGCGCGCGCACGTCAAATCGCTTTGTCGACGCACGATTGCTCAAGCGCTCATCTATACAGGGTGAATACAAAAGTCTGAACCCCCCTTTTATATTTTGAACCGAAGCAGATATGTCAATTTTGATGAATCCAATGAATAGGAAGTTGCGGGTGGCCTATCCCATGGTGCACTTTTCATCATTCCAATTATGCAAATTAGGAATACACATTCAAAATTTATCTCAAAAACCGGAAGGGATAGAGAAAAAAAAACCCAATTGCAAACTTGTTCAGCATAAAAAAACAAGCAAAACAAAAAAAAAATCATCCAAATCGGACCAAACTGAATGTTGATATTTCCGCCATGTAAAGCATGCAAATCAAAAAATTAACATAAATTACCATTCTCACATTCACTTTGATGCGGAAAAGCAAATAAGGAATTGTGCCGGAAAATTCCACAGCATCAATGAGGAATCATATACCGCACTGAACTTGAAAAACCAAAGAAGTCTTTAATCGATGTCAAAATAGGTAATTATGAGTCAATGTTACAGGTAAGGTCAAACTGGTCACGAACTGTGAACGAATTACAAGGATTAGCGAAATTGCTTAAGCACAGGTTTAGGAACCTAACCCCCGCCTTACTATTCGTTACCAGCATTAAGGAAAACTAGAAACAGAGTTCGAAAGAGTTAAAATTGGGCGCTTACCAGCGATAAAGTCCTTGTAGATAGTCGTGGAGCCCTCGCAAATCCCCTGCTACGTCGACAGGTTCGTTGAGGCGGGGGTTCGTTCGGTCGTCGTCGCCGACCTCGGCTCGTTGATTCGCACGCCGGGCCGTACAGCTTGTTCAGCCGAGAAGACTCGTTCGCTGCCTTCGTCGTCCTTCTCTATTGCCATGAGCTCCCTGCTCGACCGCCATTATTTTTTAATCCGTCTCCGACCGTCATTTTCTCTGCTCCCGTTGACACCTCTATTCGCCTCGTGCGACAATGGTCAACGCCGCCGTGCGGCGATTTTAGAAGTTATCATGGATGCTTGGTAGTTGAGGCATTATATATACAAAGTTATTCATTACGGTTTTCAGAGTGTTTCTTCAAATATATCTCGTTTGGAAACGAATAAGAAAGGCCAGAAGCTTGATAAAAGTAAACATGTTTTCAATGTAATAGAAAAAATTAATGAAAAAATGAGCATTTTACGTTTGCAAAATTATGTATTAAGTAACATCATTTTTTATCTAAATGGGTCGAGGTTTTTGCTAATCCATCAGGTTTTATACAATATTACTTTAAGAAATTTCTGATCACATTAAAGAACAGTTTTCATCCCAATTGCTTTTGATTAAGACTGGATCCTCGAGGATTCCAGTTGAAAGAAAGGCCTTAATACATTGCTTTCTCATTTTGTTTCTCAGAACAAAACATTTTCTTTTTGGAAAGGAATAGAAAATTGTTCCCTTGGGACACTTCTTATAAGTATTTCCGCATTCAACAACACAACAATTTGTATTAGAACGTCAATCGTCACACTAATTCTATGTGTGAAAACTATAGAATGAGGAAGAAAAAATCCGCTAGGTGGCAGCTAAGTCAAAGTTGCACGAGGCGAATAGGCCACTCAGTTGATCGTCAATTTTTCCTTTACCACGGCGGAAATCCCGCCCTCTACACTGGTTGGTTCCTGCCTGTCGTCTATGATGATGACGTGAGCCAAGGTCAGTAAAGAACTGGCGTTTCGGGACGGAGGAGGCTCCTTTCCTCCCGACCAATCACAGAGCAGGACTAGCAGAGCCATCTAATGACGATTACCCAGACACTCCCTACTCCAAACAAATTCACTTATATCGAACATAGAACAGTCATAGAAATAGATAGAGGGAGCAAAATCAATCACTTGTGGATCAGCTGTCTTAATAACAATCTTAACAAGTTGGCATGATATATTAATAGAATTGACTTGTTATCATTTTTTGTTGCTTTTTTTATATTTTAGCATGAACAGATGAAAGTAAGCATGCCTAACTTTGTGTTCTTGATTTTAGCTTTATTCGATCATGTTTCTGGTCCCGCTCATTTTGAAATGCAATATACCTATTATTGATCTAAAGAGTTTAAATGATTCATTTTAAATTTAAATGTGGCTAGTCTCCTTTTTAATTGTTGTTTAAAAGTTGTGTCTGTCCATTTATTGTTTATCTCTATTGATGCTTATTGTTTCTTTAATTAATCTTTTTTTATAATTTTCTTCTTTTCCAATGATTTAAGTGTGTGGTTTTCTTTGATACAATGATTTTGTCTTTGTGGCGAAGTGCTCTTTCACGTTCTTTTAATCTTCTTTCTAATTGTCGTTTAGTTTGACCTGTGGAGATATGTTCATGGTATTTGATAAATTCTATTTCTAGTGTTCCATTTTTCTTTATTATTTGGACATATTTCTTTGAAATCGATATTGTGTTATTATTTTGATTGATTGTTGTTTTTAGGACACTACTTTTAAACAACAATTACAATAGTATATAATAGCCAACAGTTACAACCAACTTAGCTTCATCATCTTTATATCAATTGGTAAATTCTTATTTCAACTGTTTTATCCTACTGATGATGAGAAATATTCTCGAAAACGTTTTATAGAAACTTTATCCCAATATTTGGATCACCCTCTTCAAAATTTCATCTGTATTTCAAAACCAACACTTCCTTCAAGATTATCTTCACAAGACTTCATCTACATCATCAATAGACTAGGTTTATTTCTGCTATCAACAACATCTTCAATAGACTACATCGTTTAAGTTTTCTTCCATCTCACAAGTTTTTTCATCGTTTTTCAAGATCAGTGACTTTATTATTTTTTTTTATTAAATTTTAATTTTACGATTTTCCCCATTAAAAGGAGACTACCCACATTTAAATTTAAAATCAATATACCTAATATTTAACCTATTATTATTGAATTGTTTATTAGGAGCTTTAGCATAAAAGCTACTTATAAGAATGCGCCCTTTTGAAAACGGATTGACGTTTTAAATTCTGTTTTCAGAATTACGAGGGTTGTACCAAAAGTAAGGTTCCCAATGAGCTACAGCCTCGAGGGAAGGTGCTAGGCTAAATCCGACAACAGTGCCGTGCGCAGTGGTTCCCGCACTCTTGAGCGATTCGCTACGGCGCTCAGTGTTCGCTTGGCAGCCGTCAGAGATGGAAGTGTTGATCGCCGCTCCCGCCAAGTGCGAGGTTCGAGCAGTAATCCGGTTTCTCCACGCAAGGAAGTTACCGCCCGTGGAGATTCATCGGCAACTGACTGAGGTTTATGGTGAAAAGTGCATGTCCGTTCAGCACGTCCGAAAATGGTGCAGGGCTTTTGCTGAGGGTCGCACGGAAGTTCACGATGAAGAACGGAGTGGAAGACCACCGGTTTGGGATTCGATTGCCCAGAAGATCAACAGTGAGCTGCTGAAAGATCGGAAGGTTAGGTTAGGTTAGGTCCGTGAACTTGTTGAACGCATTCCTGAAGGTTCCCACGGCACACGCTTCCTCGACGGATTGGCGGGAGACTTCTTCGACTTAGGAATACAAAAGCTGGAGCACCGTCTTCAAAAGTGTGTCGAAAAAAATAGAGACTATGTTGAAAAATAGACAACAGTGTAAGCTTTTCAACGATGTAGAAATTAATAACAATAAACAATGTTTTCTACTTGTAAAAAATATGGGAACCTTACTTTTGGTACAACCCTCGTATGACCATCAAAGTCTTATCTCGGTCGTATCAACCACGGATGAGGTAAAACGGATACGACACTTTAACAGATTACATTACGTTTAAACTGAATTTAGTGGCCCCAACTAGTGGTTGCAGTAGAAAGTTAAAAGTATTCCTGGCAGCCAACTTTCAGGAGCTGCTTATAAACAGCCCTCGCAGCCTACTCAGTGGATTATAGTTAGATTTCTCAGTGCCTAGGCCTGTCTCTCTCGTCGGCTGCGAGTTCCCGTAGAAAATCACTTAAAATTAGTTTGAAAAATCGGGTTGCGCATCCGTTTTATCTCATCCGTGGTATCAACCTTTCAGACTTTTTCGTAGACCCCTTCAAGTCGAATTCACGTGCTAAAACAGTGAGTGTAAAGA
>JAHWFO010012566.1:0-13872 GCA_023313115.1 Rhysida immarginata
TTTCTTTTCCCCAATATTTATATATTTTGTGGTTTGCCGATCCATTAATCCAATTAAGAACTTTATTAAATTCATAGCAGTATATGAATCACGCTTCCAGTTGGCAATTGGATTATGATTCTATGAATTATTTTTAGCCGATTTCATGCAATTGAAGTCTTTATTTCATTCAACTATTTCAGTCCTCTGCCTATGTACTTCTAAGTATTAAATCATACCTAATTTGCAAATTTAAATTTGACACTATTATACAGTATATTACGACAATGTTTTCTTCAACAGGAGATTATGATAAGAGTTATTATTGTGCATTGTTTAGAGAGCTCGATGAATATTGACCTAAGAATTCTTTTATTTTCCGTATTAGTCTTCAGTTCACCATTCTTCTTTAAAGGATTTCCAGAAGACATTTAAAATTGGAAAGGATTCGTCATTTTTTTAAATAAGCACTTTCGGAAAATGTTCAAAATTACGTTATCATAATATATTCAACGATGGCTTTTAAGGAACTTGAAGATAAAAATTATTTCAGAGACCAACTATATGACAGAATTTGACTTGCAGCATGCCCCATTTTCTCCTGTGACTGATCCGCCACGACTGTATTGCATGACCGTACGTCGGAAACTCTAATTTTTTACAGAAAGTCACTCAATGGATGTTGTTAATATAACCCAATGAGAAATAATCTTAAGGTACAACTGTCCTCATCTCTTGATTAGCGAATAAATTACAAATAGGGTATTTTATTTTTAGTAATTTATTTCTCTTTCAGAAACCGTCAAAGTTTCAATGTTGTTCATATTTTAACAAATATTTTCTGCAAATTTTATACAGTATAATTGATAATTGAAGCTTAAACGGTTGCAAACGGTGATCTTCCGCGCTTCTTTATTGGCAAATGCACTTCCACGTCTGGGTGTCACATGTTCCCTGACCGCTTGGACAGTCGTGTACGCAATTGTTCCAGAGATCCCCACATCCGATGTCGCTAGGATCTAGGTGGAATAGAGAAATCACGTTGCATAAAAGCGTAATGAGAAAAAAAAGGCTTTAATCTTTAAAATAATTTTCTTATTTGAATAATAAATCCATACTTAACACTTTGAGGATAGACTAATAATTTAAAAATTTTTTTACATCAGTCAAAAGATTAGAAAATTAAAATACAAGAACATGATAATTATACTGATATTTGAATATAAATTATTGCCTTCGAAAACAATTTTAAAAATTGGAAAGTAAAAATTGCATTTCTAAACATTTTTACCAAATTGACCAAATCAAAGCAAACAAATTTTGCATCCTTTTCTATTAAAAACAATTCTTAATATACAGATGTAAAAAAAATTCTTTTCTAACTCGAATTACACTTGCAGAAATAGCTTTTTATTTTCCTATTTTTATATTTACATGAGGCTTCTCTTTTTTATTTCGTACTCTTAGAAAGCAACATGAAGATGCCGTAAACGTTCGGTTGTAAATGAACGATATTGAAAATCTTTTAATCTTCGGAATATTTAATTTTTAATGTCATGAATAAGTTTAACCCCTTACGAGTCAGGGGTTTGGTTATATTTCCTTTTAATGGAAAACGTCAAGTCATTTCTTTTTTAATTACATTAGAACATTACTCAATTCTGCCTGTGAGGGAGGGAAAATACGCTGATATAGTTTTACATTTATTTACTTACTCCTTATTGATACCTTTCATAGGCGACCATTAAAAAAATCGATTGGAATATTATTTTTAAATCTTTATTCTTTAGTATATTAGGGTTACCAAATGTCCAGTTTTCGATGGCCTGTCTGTTTTCAGACCAGGTTCGTAACGTGATTGGGAACATATATTTTCATTTACATCAATTAAATCAGTCTTTATTTCATTAAGAATAATTGGAACGTGTAACATCAATAGAATCAATATATATTTAAGTAATTTTAAGTATCTTCACTTTTAAAATGGGAAAAATGAGTAACGCTTTCTAATAAGCTATAACATTTGAGCTTGAATATTGTTTTTAATAGAAACACCCTGATGATTGCAATTAATCCTTTCTCTTCTTGCTATGAGATTAAAATTTTATTTCTTCCTATCAACGATAGCAAAATCAGGTTTAAGCATTTATAACTCCGTATAATTTTTTCTGATAGTTTTGTTTCCTGGAACATAACCTGAAAGTTTGTACCTTGTGTGTATTCTGAACGTTATCAGATTCTCTTTTAAAATCTCATTTCATTCATATAACTGAGTTCTTGAGAGATTGTGTCATCGACATATTCTCTAAATGATATCGACATTTAATGCTAATATATTGCGCAAAAGCCATAAAAGCCATTTGTTAACTCATTAGAACTACATTACTGCGATGGAAAAACGATTAACATGTATCATCGCACTCTAGTCTAGCAGGCATTATCTCAGACAGTTTACATTAAAGAAAATATTTTTATTTGCAATTTCTTAATATCAATCCACTATAAATGCATTAAGAAAAAAATTCATTAGCTCAAACGAAATGCAACAACATAAGACTCGCTGCTTGATGTCCCATCTAAAAGCAAAAGTTCCGAGAATAGGAAGGTTCAATAATTTTACACAGTCGATCGGAAAATTATCTCGACCAATATGACCAAATTGTTTAAAATTTCTAAAACTTGCCGTGAGCGATGGATTATTCTAAATATTCTTCGGTTGCGGCCATGTTGCGAGATAGCATTTTCATTTCGCTTGAAGCGATCACTGAATTTTTCACATGGCAGCTACATTAATATTTTGGAATTTTTAATGTAGCTATATTGTTTATTTCCTTCTTTGTTAAAAAATAATGGGAAATTTGTAACATTTATTAAATTACCGTTTTGCCATCTCTGAAATTGGTCTAAAAACCAAAAAATGTCTTTTTCCTTGAAAGTTGTGTATCAATAATTTTTTTCTTTGTAACTAACATAATATGAATTTTATACATAAAATAGGGGTCAAATATATAAATAGACTCATATTAATATGAGAGGAAAATTTAAATATAATTTATATGCTTTTCATCTACAGATCTAAGAACATATATTTCTTTAAGGAAATAAAACAGAGATATGCTTTTACTGTTATACGTTTTTCATTTTATTTATTATATTCATTTTACACGTTGAAAACGTTGCGTTAATTTCTAATTGATTTGAAGAATAATATTCTTTACACTACACTAAAGAGTTCAAAAGAAAGTTCAAATAAAGACCATGCAGAGATACGTAGACAGACTATTATGTGAGTGTCAGAGAAAACGGTTGAGTGCCGGAACATTTTTCCATATTCATTGCCTGTCTGCATATCTCTTCATGGCCTTTTTTTGAACTTTGTTTTAACTCGTTAGTGTTGTGTAAAGAATTTTATTCTTCAAATCTTTATTCAGTTTCTTCAAACAGAGGACAGTTAACCTGGCGAAAAATAATTGTTAATCAACTCATTCTCCTAAGGTACTTACATACAGCTCCGGTGATTAAACCAGCAAAGGAAGCAACAAAAACGATGAAAAGAAGTGCACAAGCGAATCGCGACATTTCTGATTGTCAAACTGTGAATTTCAAGAAGGACTTCGAAATTAATCTTTCTTGTGGGTTTGATTAGTTAGTCAAGAGTTTTGGTGCTCTTTAGAAGTATTAAGTCATTTGAATGAAAAACGACACCCTCGTTGCTTTTTTAAGTATATTCTAGCATTACGTAATGCTGTTTATGACGATGGGAAAAATAGATAAACACATTTGCAGATTTTACCTTATTCCTTATTCCTTATTTCCTTTTAATTTATGAACTTTTTCCTTATACCTTATCGATATCTTTTGCAGGTGAGGATTAAAATATTAGAGGAAAAGGTGATAATTATTCCATCTTGGAAAATTATTCCATCCTATTAACTAAATTAACTATTATCAAGGTACAGCAATAACCAGTTATAAATTTTAATGTATAGATATCGCTTCCTGTTGACTTATCTGCGAGTAAGGCAGTGCTATCAAAGCACGATAGGCACGAAAGTTTTTATTGTCAAATGTTTTTGTTTTAATCAGCGGCGGATTTCTGCACAAGCGCATGAGGCGCATCAAGCGCTGCGCATTGTGCCTCATAAATCAAGGGGTTCTCAAAAGTCAGTTCTCAAAAAAAAAAATTATTTTTTTTTTATAATAAAAATAATTAATAATTTAGCAGTATCCCCTAAATTAAAGTGACAAATAAATTTCGTCTGGAGCCTCTCAATTGCTAATCCGCCACTGGTTTTAAAAACAACCGGGCAGAGAAAGCCTGTGGTCGTCGATCCAAGGGGTGAGCGTAAGATGGGAATGCTTGTTCGTGCAAATAGAAACGTCATGACTCGTCAATTAACTGTGCAGTACAACACTGGACCGCAGAATAACATCTCTGAACGTACTACACGCCGTACATCTCTGAACGCAAAGATGGGCTACAACAGCCGACGGCCAGTGCGAGTACTTTTGATCTCCACCCAAAACCGCAAAAAGCGTCTCCAATTTGCCCATAATCGCAAACACTGGACCGTCGACGACTAGAAAAAAGTCTGCTGGTCGGATAAATCCCGTTTCCTATTGCCCCATGCAGATGGCCGACGCAGAATTTGGAGACAACAGCACGAAGCGATGGACCCCTCCTATCTGGTTTACACTGTTCAGGCTGGTGGAGGCTCTGTAATGGTCAGGAGAATGTTTTTCTGGCATACTTTGGTCCGCCGATACCTCTAGAACAACGCCTTAATTGTCAAGGCTACCTGAACATTGTTGCTGGCCACGTTCATCCCTTCATGGCTACTGCGTTTCCCCTATCAGAAGGTTACTTTCAGCAAGACAATGCTCCGTGTCACAAGGCTCGTATCGTCATGGAATGGTTCCAGGAGCGCGATAATGAAATCGACTTACTCCTCTGGCCACCAAATTCCCCGGGTCTGAACCCAATTGAACATCTTTGGGATGAGCTGGAACGGGTTATTCCAGGCTTGGATCCGCTACTATCCAATAAGCATCAACTGGGATCAGCTGTTGCATCCGCATGGACAAACATCACGGAACAATGCTTCCAGCGGCTAATTGAATCCACGACGAATTCGGGCTGTTATAGTGGCTAGGGGTGGCGCAACACAATATTAGGGAGAGTTCCTAATAAACTGGCCACTCAGTGTATGTCAAATTTTGATGTCAGTTGTCCTTTAATGTATTGTGAAAAGCCATAAAAACAAAACCATCAGGAGTCATTCACAAAATCCGTTCGCTTGACGGGGCAGAGGGGAATTCGAAACTGTGACAAAAGTGAACGGTAAAATGACGGGGGGGGGGGGGAGTTATTCCTAAAAAATCGCTTCTGCTTATACACAGGTTATGGCTTCTATTTTCATATATACAGGTTGTCTCAAAATTCCTGGTACAAACTTTTAGGGGAGGTAGTATGGGTGATTCTAAGCAAAAATGTTCATATGAACATGGGCCCCAATTTGAACGATAACTGAGATATGAACAGAAATAAAAATGCCGCCACCAAGATCAACATGTTAATAACTCAGGTTCTGGAACGCCTAGAATAATGAATTTTGACCAGGAAGTTATATAATCCATTGACAGATGATCAATTTCATTTGTCAAACGCTGTTCTATTTATTTATTTATTTACTTATTTACTTATTTGAGCGACTGCATCCCTAACGAAGATAAAAGTGAAATTTCACAATCAGAATTTGGAGCAAATATCTCTCGTTGCATATCGTATTGCGCTATTATTTTAGTTGTATGGAGGAAACATTGCGCGCATCTTGTTTTTGCAAAATATTTTTAAATCGTAACTGCTTTTCTTAGTTTGAATTGGCAAATGATTACATAAGTTAGAGTTTATTGATGATCCAAAATAAAAAAGCCGCAAAGGATAAAAATAAATGAGCTATAAGATGAAGAGTGTACAGAGAGAAAATGCAGTAAAAAAATAAAACAATATATAAAGCTGTTGCCCGCAACTTCGTCTACGTGGGTGATTAAAAATTCTAAACCGGAATATAGTTAAAAGTTGCTAAATATATATACGTGTACTAGAAATTAATAACCGAAACATAGAGGAACCAATTACTAAACCAGAAAACACAAATGCCTCAATATACAGGGTGTAACTAAAGGTGTGTTACAAACTTTGGGGAATGATAGAACTGGTCAAAATAAGCATTTTTTGTTCTATCAACATTGGTCCACAACTGCATTGTTTAAGAGTTATAGCAACTGTTCAAAATGACGCCCTTCAGCGTCAATGCAGGCTTGCATTCGTCGCTGTACGTTGCAAGACACCCGTTGCAGCATCTGCTGGGAGTCCCTGATGTTGTCTGCTGCTACAGCCAATCGTGCGATGAGTTCCTCCACTGAATTAACCATTGTTTCGTACATCAGGGACTTTAGGTGGCCCCACACAAAGAAATCCAATGGTGTTAGGTCTGGTGATCGTGGCGGCCAGGTAACTGGACCACCCCGTCCAATCCAACGATCGCCAAACGTATCAGTGAGGAAGGCCCGGACATGCTGTGAGAAATGTGGAGGTGCACCATCATGTTGGAACCACATTACTTGACGGATGTTAAGAGGTATGTCATCCAACAGTTCAGGCAGCACCTCCTGAAGAAAGACGAGGTAGGTTTGTGCATTCATACGAGCTGGGAGAATGTACGGCCCAATGAGGCGATTGCCAACAATACCAGCCCACATGTTGACAGAAAATCGTTGCTGGAAGCGCCTTGTCGAAATGGCATGTGGGTTGATACGGTACCAAACATGGATATTCTGGTGGTTGAAAATGCCTTCCCTGCTGAAGGTTGCTTCATCAGTGAACAGCACCTGCTGTGGGAATGCTGGTTCCTCTCTACAACGTGCAAGAAACCATCTCCAGAATGCCATACATGGTGCAAAGTCAGCAGCTCCAAATGCTTGCACTCGTTGCATACGAAACGGATGAAACAGTTGGTCATGCAGAACTCGCCAAACAGACATGTGATCTGTGTTCATGATGTGTGCAAGCGCACGGGTGCTACATGTTGGTCTTTCGTGAACTCTACGAAGCACAGCTTCTTCGAATTGAGCGGTACGACGGGTGCGAGCGCGACCATGCTCTCCACGCATCACAGCTACACTTCCTGTTGCTCGTAGACGTCGCACAAGCCGAGCAAACATTGTGTGAGCTGGCTGACGACGTTGTGGAAACTGCCGTCTGTACAGACGACAAGCAGCCCTTCCATTACCGTCTGCAGCACCGTACACTAACAACATGTCAGTGCACTCGTTAAAGGTGTAGTCCATATCCGGATGCGATCACACACGTTAGATTTTTTAGTGTGCAGGATCTGCTTGCATGGTAATGTGATGGTGTGGTCATGTTACTTTAAAAATTTACATGACCATACCATAATTCAGAAAGGGGTGTGTCATAAGCCTGCATTGATGCTGAAGACGTCATTTTGAACAGTGGCTATAACTCTTAAACGATGCAGTTGTGGACCAATGTTCATAGAACAAAAAATGCTTATTTTGACCAGTTCTATCATTCCCCAAAGTTTGTAACACATCTTTAGTTACACCCTGTATAAAGAATTCTTTTTATGTTGCGGCATTTGTGTTTTCTGATTTATATACATTAGTATATGTATAGTTACCTGAATAAAAACTTTGCATAATAGAATACAATACAAATATACTTTATTGACACCAAGGAACACATACATCCAAACGATAAGGCCTCTTTCACACGACGCCACCAGAGTCGCGCCACCACTCTTTTTGGTGTCACATTTCTTGGTGGCGTGCTCAGATTTTCCTGCCTCCAACGCGGCCACCGGAAATGAGTCACCCTCTGTTCACGTTGCCGCAAACGAATCGTTGCTATGGAAACCCCCTTTCCTCAACTCCCCAACAATGGTGGAAACCCCCTTTCCTCAACTCCCCAACTTGGTGGCGGCCCGAGGAATCGCGTCTTGAGCACATCCCCTCTTCTGGCCGCGCGTCCACTGGCGCCCTCACCACCACGTGTGAAAGGTTCAACTGTCAGCAGTGTAACGACCTGGCCGCACCACCATGGCCGCGCCACCATGGTGGCCTCGTGTGAAAGGGACCTAGCACGTTTTAATTAAAGCACTGTATAAAAAAAGTATGGACAATCATTATTGCAGGAATCCATTATGATTCCTATTTCATTCCTATTGGTCTACCACTCACAGAGTGAAAGCCTATGTATTCGTTTCAGAAACTCAAATTTTCTTTTTCTGAAATAGACTTAAAAACTCATGATTCGAAAAGATAAGTTGAAATTTTGAAAAAGAAATTCCGTCTGTTCGTCTGTACGTATGTGACCAATTTTGTGCCGCTAACTCCTCCAAAACAGCAAATAGTAGAACCAAATAAAAATTATACATACTTAGAGAGTACCGTAGATTGTGCCTTGGCGTATTTTTATGCCAATTAGGTAAGCCTTTTTAAAGATATTAATTTTTTCTACTAATTAAAAAATGGCTGTAGCGTTCAAACCAGCAGACTCCAGTCATTAAGGCGAATTTTTTTTTTGTAAATGACTTGTTTGGCTCTGATGAGCCATTTTGGAGTTATTGACAAAAGTTAGAGAGAAATATGCTTCCCAAGTTTGAATTTGTTGCAAAACACGACCAATCATCATATGAAATAGGAATCAAAATGGCTGCCTGCAATAATGAATTGTCCATACTTTCTTTATACAGTGCTTTAGTGTTAATTAAGGTACCTGTAAGGAGAGTGGCGCAACTGGATGCTTCTGGATACGAAGAAGTCGAGTTATTTTATATTTAGATGAAGAGCCCCAGAATTGGATTCCATAGCATAACAAGGAATGGATTAGAGAATAGTATAATAGTAGCAATATCGAGGAAGGGAGATAATGTAAACGAGAAACCATCCCTAGTCTCTGGCTAAGAGTATTGACCAACATATTAATATGAGCATTCCAGGATAAATCGGAAGACAAATATAAGCCCAGATACTTAATAGACCGTGTGGGACGCAAAAGAGTAGAGTTATAAAAAATGATAAATTAGACTGTGAATTACACTTATTACGTTGCGAAAAAAAAACAATATATTTGGTTTTACCGGTATTTATTGAGAGTTGATTAAATGAGTTCCAAAAGCTTAGGGTTATAAGGGCTTGATTAATTGATGATTGTAAATTAGAAATAGAAAAATCTGCAAACGAAAGAGTTATATAAGCAGCATAGCAAATAATCGAAGTGATAGATATATTAAAAGAAAGATCATTAATAAATAAACCATTAAGAAATGACATAACCAAGTACCGAAAGGTTAAACTAAACCATTCGCGGAACTATATTTTTAAACAGCCCTATGTTAACATTGTAGGTTTCTAATGGACCATAAAGATACCATTACACCACGTACATTTAAACCAATTTCGACTATCATTAATTTTACGTTATATTCATTCATGACACATCATTCCAAGTCGTTTGATATATTACATGCCATATTTTGGCAAAGAAATTTCCAATGACCCAAAATGGTTCCACTATACCATAATGGTTCGACTAAACCATGTTCCTTGAAACCAATTTGGACTATTATTAATTTTACGTTATATTCATTCATATCACCTCATTCCAAGACGTTTGATATATTACATGCCATATTTTAGCATGGAAAGTTCCAATGAACCATAATGGTTCCACTAAACCAGAATGGTTCCACTAAACCAGGTGTCTTTGAAACCAATTTGGACTATCAATAATTTTACGTTATATTCATTCATGACACATCATTCCAAGTCGTTTGATATATTACATGCCGTATCTTATGATTGAAAATTTTGAGGGTGTCATAAGGGTACCATTAGAGCACCTGCCATTGTTTCGATTACAACCTTTTTCAAAATGGTTCATTTCCTGAACCATATTTATCAATTTGCGAAAAAAGTAATTTATATTCGCTTCTATCTCGTCGTTACGATTTGTTGATATATTACTTATTATATCTCTCCATTGAAAATTGCTAGGTGGGGTCGTGAAGGTACCATTTGTGCACGTGCTACTGAACTGATTTAGATAATATTTGTGATTGGTTCGTGCCATGAACCATACTCGTCGACTGACGAAAACAGATTTTTTAAATCTTTCATAGCCTCGGAGGAGTTTGAGTTACAGACAGACAGACAGACAGACAGACACGTTTCCCCACACTGATAGCATAAAGCACCCTTCGGTACTTAATATACCATTAAGGAATGACATAACCAAATACCGAAAGGTTAAACTAAACCATTCGCGGAACCATATTTTTAAACCACCCTATGTTAACATTGGAAGTTCCTAATGGACCATAATGATACGATCAAACCACGTACCTTTGAAATAATTTCGACTATCATTAATAATACGTTATATTCATTCATGACACATCATTCCAAGTTGTTTGATATATTACATGCTATATTTTAGCATTGAAAGCTCCAATGAACCATAAGTGTTCCATTAAACCAGGTTCCTTGAAACCAATTTCGACTATCATTAATTTTACGTTATATTCATTCATGACACATCATTCCAAGTCGTTTGATATATTACATGCCATATTTTAGCACTGAAAATATTTGAGGGTGTCATAAGGGTACTATTAGAGCACGTGCCATTATTTCGATTTCAACCGTTTTCAAAATGGTTCATTCCCGGAACCTTATTTATTAATTGGCGAAAATAGTAACTTATAACCGCTTCTATCTCGTCATTACGATTTGTTTGATATATTACTTAATATATCTTCCCATTGAAAAATTGCTAGGTGGGGTCGTTAAGGTACCATTTGTGCACGTGCTATTGAACGGATTTAGATATTATTTGTGATTGATTCGTGCCATGTACCATGTTCATCAACTGTCGAAAATAATAATGAATAACCGCATCTATCTCGTCATTACGATTTGTTTGATATATTACTTGAAAGTTACTAGGCGGGAAAATAGAGGTACCATTTGTGCACGTGCCAATGAACCGATTTAGATAATATTTGTAACATGTTCGTGCCATGAACCATATTCATCGACTGACGAAAACAGATTTTGAAAATCTTTCATAGCCTCGGAGGACTTTGAGTTACAGACAGACAGACGGACAGACAGTCACGTTTCCCCACACTGATAGCATAAAGCACCTTTCGGTACTTAATAAAGGAGAAAGAATAGACCCTTGAGGGACCCCCTGATTACAAATTAACAGAGCAGAAGTAACATTAGAGAGAGTAAGAGAATAGGATCTATCTAATAAAAAAAATTAACGTTTTGTGACGTTATCACGTGTTATGTAGAGATTTTTTGGGGGGGAAAACTTGTTCAGTGGAATAATAGCAGGTATTGTTCAGTTGTATGGTGGGAATGTGAATAAATATTAAATTTGGTGATAGGTCTTTGCTATGTGGATAAAATTGATTATTTTAGTGTTGGACACTTATAATACTACACGATTGTGGAGGGGAGGTGTTCTAACAGGAAGAGACTGTTCTTTTTAGAATTTTTGTGATTTGAACAGAAATTGGTCTGTGAATTAATTGGTGGGAAGAATTATTGGGTTGATTTAAGGATCATTTGTGTCATGGAAAAAATATGGAGTTATCACTATCATGTTAAACTGTGTTGTTTTTTTTTTATTGATTTTAGAGAAATGAGAGAGGGGGAAAGGAAGCCGGATGCTTGGCTCCTATAAAATAGATCGTGGGAAATCGAGAGTCATGGGTTCTGCCGAGTCAGTGGACAGGGGGAGGCTGAGGGCTTTCCGCCCTGGACGATTGAGGGGGGGAAGGTCATCCGAGATGCGTGAAACTCCCGCAGCCTGTCGAAGCGATCTGGCGGCCTCTCCTCCCAAAATCAAGGCTCGTGCGGGCTCATCATGGATTTATTAATAGAGGGACTAATTAAGTAGTAGTCCAAATGAGTTCTGCTAAGGTGTTGGCTAGAGGAAGGCTGCGCGCTCTCTCCTCTTGTATGGAAATGTTTTTTAAGGCTCAATTGAAATTGGAAGGTGGGCTGTAGTGACGAAAAGGGCTTCTGTCTGAATTCACAGTTTAAGTAATCAGATAGCTTCTCCTTTCAATTTTGGGAATGTGCAGGCTCATCAACATGGAAATATGGGTAAACCCCTTGTTAAGGGTGGCATCTCTTACGAAACCCCGATTTGGCAATTTTAATTAACTGTTATGAAACCGAAAATTCAAAAGTATCTTAGAAGGAGGGGATGTCCGCATCAATCTGATTGACGTCAATCAGATTCGGTATGCTTTGTTCTACGTTTTATCCTCTTTGTTTTCATTGAAATGCAAATCTTTTACGGATTGCAAGGAGTGAGGAACGCTCTCTAAATGTTTGTAAATGGAACCTGGACGTAATCAGCATATCGTAGAGTCATCATTTGGAAATTGGAAATAAGAAATTGGAAATTGGAACCCCGACATTCTTCAGAGCAAATTGGAGTAAGTAACCAGAACTGATTTGCAGCAACTGCAACCAGAACTAGTGTTGTTGTATCCTCGTCGCCTTGTGCCTTTGGTCGTCCTCGTTCTGCATTAACATTCCCTATAGCCTCGAATCTTTGAATAATGTGACACATTGTTTGACGAGATGGATAGCGTTCGTTAGGGTATCTGTCTCGATACAACCTAACTGCAGCATGTAGGTTTCTCCTTGCCTCTCCGAAGCAGAAGATCATGTTGACCATTTCCAGAACAGTGTAGCTTGTCATCCTGGAATTGTTCTGTCTTCTGTGTGTTGAAACATGCCTTTTATTTGCTTTTCCGCATGAAAGTGAATGTGACTATGGTAATTTATGTTAACTTTTTTATTTGCATGCTTTACATGGTGGAAATATCAACATTCAGTTTTCCTTGTGCAGTGTGACTGTTTGTAAGCTACAAACAGTTCACGAAGTGATTGTGGGTGATTGGTTGCTCCGATTTGGATGGGATTTTTTTTGTTTTGTTTGTTTTTTTATGCTGAACAAGTTTGCAATTGGGTTTTTTTCTCTATCCCTTACGGTTTTTGAGATAAATTTTGAATGTGTCCTTATTTGCATATTTGGGAAGATGAAAAGTGCACCATGGGATAGGCCATCCACAACTTCCTATTCATTGGATTCATCAAAATTGACATATCTGCTTCGGTTCGAAAAATAAAAGGAGGGTTCAGACTTTTGTATTCACCCTGTATATATTTTTTTCTCAGAAATGCGATCTAATTTCGATCATTGGGGGATCCTAAGTATATATAAATACGGCAACACATTTTTTGTTATGCACTTTTACCTGTGTTAACGTGGACGAATACGCATGAAACTTATACTATGGTTGGAAAGTTCCTGTGCTCTAGTTGTGCACAATATATTTTGTTTGCGTATTTGTTCAAGTTAACACAGGTAAAAATCGTTTCAAAAAAGGTAGCATTAAGGAACAGGTTGTGCACCATATTTGTCAACGCATTGCCTTTTTTATTGTTTTTTTTTAATAATAAATATCAAATTAACTCAAATCATTGTTGATGTTCCTTTGAAAGAATTAGAAAACCGTATAACATATACTCTGCAGCTTTTGAAAGTCAACGAACTGATTTCAGAACCTGAAGGTCCCCAAGTATACTGTAGTACCTTTAATGTACCTATACATTGTTCCATAGAAACAAGTGCTTAAAAATTGTTATTAACCAACTATTCAAAACATTTCTTCAATTAGTAGGTAAGCATTTTATGTATTTTTCGTCGTTTTCTAAGCTATTTTAAGGTTTTATCATAAACTTTGAAAGTAATATTTTTAGTTTAAAATAAAATAAATA
>JAHWFO010012567.1:0-22028 GCA_023313115.1 Rhysida immarginata
TTATGCATTTCCGGACTAATGTTTATAGGACATAAAATGCTTATTATGGTACCTTGTATAAGTACTATAAGTTTGTAACACTTTGCCTGTTATAATGTATATATGCTGGTTTTAGAATTCTTTATATATATAAAGAATATATATGTAATTCTTGGGGCATTATCTTGACTCATCATTGCACAGCAGAATCTACTGGAGCCATTGGCTCGAAACCCGGTGTGGCCACAGGCCAGGGATTTTGTAATTTCGAAACCCCTGCCTCCCTAGGGGAGCAGAAAGGAGTTGCACGTTTGGTCGCCTGGCTCTACCCCTAATACACGTAATCTTCGAAATTTTGCAGGAAGGTTTCTATCTATTAGGCCAAAAAAATAGTTTCCTCGATATTCGATATTCGAAAGTTAAGGGTGCGAAAACTGAAAAAAATCGATGGGGGCATTTCACAAATTTTTTTTGATATTTTGATGCAACTTCTTGGGGAATAAACATAAAGTAAATAAACTCGGTTGGAAGCTTCTCGGGGTTATTTCCAAAAAAAATTATTTTTTTCGATTTTCGCTTTGTGAGGCGGGCCAGGAGGGCTCAAAGACTGGACCCCAGTTTTGTGTTTTTGCCCCATAACTCCAATGCGGAAACGCAGAGAGCTTCAAAATTGCGCACGAGGATGTAAAAGACGTATATAAAAAGGGGACATTCGTTGGTTTTTGAAAATCAATTTTAAGAGGCGCAGGAAACCAAAAAAATCCTAAAATAAGCCTAATTTTGACATAAGCATCTGGTCAACCACACTCTGTGGCAAATTCACGTACGCCTTAGATATTTGGGCTAAGAATAGTCCACATAATTTGCAAGAAAACAATTTCTGCTTTTTTCATATTTTACCTCTTTGCCCCCCTATGGCCGTCCGTAAAAATATGCGATTTCTCACAGTTTTTTTCAGTGTTTTGGGAGTAAAAATAGCTCTAGATTAATGAAATTTAGTACAGTGATGCTAAGTTTTTCTTTGTTATTATCTGGATCCTGTTATTGATTTTTGTTTTCCAGATTTTTACCAGATTTTGTTTTTGGATTTCAAGAAACTCGCATGTTGAAAGTTTGATTTTTACATTGGCCATACAATATGGATTCTGTTCTTTGATTTAAAATTTCTTTCATGTATCTAGAACTATTTTTCGATTTATTATGAACTACTTGTTATACCCGGTGTTTCTCGGGCTCTTTTTTGTTGAAATTTTGCAGTTTCTGAATGTGAATATACAGAAAAAATGAATATTATTTTTCACCTTTTTTCTCCGGCTCTGCGTCAAACTCACTCAACTATAGACAACATTCCAACTCGAGCAAAGTCGAGCAGAACTGCTAAAGGGCCGTAGTTGGAGAGGCCATCCATTACGAGCATTATAAAAGAATTCTTTTTGATTCTGCAGTATGAATTTTTACTATATTTTTTCTAAGCTTTTTTCATGTGTTCATTTTTTCTGTATCTTCACATTCAGATATTGTAAATTTCATCAAAAAAGAGCCCGAGCAAGGGCGGATATATCAGCTATTCTGTATACACACATATTTAGCAATAGTGAAGCATTGCCAGAGTCTTAAAATAAATTAGTTAAGGCTAAGGTGAAGAAGATCAAGTGGTTCAAAGTAAAGGACACAGTTTTAAGGCACAGATTTAAGGAAGCAGTCCTGCAGACAGTTTCCAGGGATTTTGAGGTTCTTCAAGAGTGGTGGAATAGAAATGCAGAGGCCATTAGGTGTGCTGGCAGGAAAAACTTGGGGGAAACAACAGGAAAATTGTCGGAAAACAAGTAGAGTTGGTGGTGGAACCAGGAGGTGCAGGCAGCAGTACAGGAGAAGAAAAAGGCTAAAAAGAGGTGGGACTCAACACATGCCCCAGCAAACCTAGAAGTCTTTAAGATCAAGAATAAGGAGGCAAAGAAGAAAGTGGCACAAGCGAAAGCCAAAGCATGTCAAGAGATGTACGATGACTTAGAAACACCGGAAGGGCAGAAGAAAATATATAGCATTGCCAAACACAGAAGCCGGACAGCAAAAGATATCACACACATCAAGCAGATCAAGAAGGCCAATGGAGAAATCCTTAGGAACACTGGGACGATACAGGATAGATGGAAAGGGTACTTTGAGGAGCTACTAAACGTAGAGAATGAACGAAAACACTATGAAGATGGAATACCAAATGAGGGACTGACAACAGACATCACAAGGAGTGAGGTTAAGGTAGTACTGAAGCAGTTGAAGAGAGGGAAAGCAGTTGGACCGGATGGACTCCCGGCTGAAGCCTGGAAGGCCCTTGGAGAGGAAGGGCTGGACCTGTTATGGGATCTCTTCGTGAAGATCTACAGAGAAGAGGAGATACCAGACGAATGGAGAGAAAGTATTCTTGTTCCAATCTACAAAGGTAAAGGAGACATCCAAATGTGTGACAACTACAGAGGAATTAAGCTAATGTCACACACCATGAAGATCTTGGAGAGGATCCTGGACTTAAGACTGAGAGCTGAAGTTAATATTGGGAGTCATCAGTTTGGTTTCATGCCAGGACAGTCAACCATTGATGCAATCTGTAGCTTGAGACAAATGATGGAGAAGTTCAGTGAGAAACAACAAGAACTCCACCTGGTCTTCATTGACATGGAAAAGGCTTATGACAGAGTGCCAAGGTAAGAAGTTTGCAGGAGCCTCAGAAGCGCACCAGAAAAATATGTCAGGTTAATTCAAGAAATGTATAGGAAACCCAAGACGAAAGTGCGAACCTGCCTGGAGAAACGAGTAGCTTTGAAGTGAGAGTGGGTCTCCACCAGGGCTCAGCACTGAGTCCTTCCCTGTTCAACATACTGATAGATGTCATATCAGAGAAAGTCAGGGAAGAAGCGTCTTGGAACATGCTCTATGCGGATGATATAGTTTATGTGCAAGATCTAGAGCAAAGGCCGAAAAAAAGCTAGAGAATTGGAGGAAAGCTCTGGAAGACAGGGGACTGAAAATCAGCAGAAGCAAGACAGAATATATGGCCTGAAACATAGAGGCCCAGAAAAACGAGGAGCTGAAACTGATGGAGACAGCACTCAGGAAAACTGACCACGTCAGATATCTTGGTTCGACAGTTGATGAATGGAGTGAGACGGGTAGGGAAATGACTAGCAGAATACAGACAGGTTGGAAGAATTGGAAAGAAGTCTCTGGAGTCCTCTGCGATAAGAAGATCCATGTGCATCTAAAGGGCAAAATTTACAGAACGGTGGTGAGACCTGCAATGCTCTATGGAATAGAAACACTCTCTCTAAAAAAGTCCAATATACAAAGGATGAAGGTGACAGAAATGAGAATGTTGAGATGGGTGTGCGGAGTGACATGATTAGACAGGATTAGAAATGAGCGCACCCGAGGGACGGTGAAGGTTACAGATATTGAAAACAAAATCCAAGAAAATAGACTGAGATGGTTTGGCCATGTAATGAGAAGAGACGAGGACTACACTGGCAAAAGAGCTATGAACATGAAAGTGGAGGAAAGGAGAAAAAGAGGACGACCCAAGAAAAGGTGGCAAGATATTGTGGACGAAGATCTGATATCAAAGGAAGAAACTCACAAGGGAGTGGACAGAGGACAGAGAGAAATGGAGAAAGCTCATTAAAAACAGCGACCCCACATAGAAGTGGGAAAAGCTGGAGATGAAGAAGAAGTTAAAAGAAAATAAAATATTTCTAGGGGCATAATAATTTCAAAGACTTAACTAGACCTCTATTTAATAAACTGTCAGAAAACAGCGTAAGTTGATAGAATTAGTTACTTTCTTTTGAAGAATCGACGACCACAGCTAATCTCAAATATTACACTTTCCTTCTGTCGATATCGCTTGCTGCAAGGCTTTTCTGCCTTAATCTTCCGTTTGAAAGGATAAAGCTGAAGCTCGCCGAATCGCAGGTTGCGATAATCAGAACGAGTCGCTGCAACTCTGCTCGATGGTGGAAGTACAGCCCACTCAACTTTTAAATTGCCACTAAATTTACATTATTACGATACACCTATCTGCAACATCTCAAAGTGACATGGCCAAAGTTCTTCAGGAATGTGAGCTGATTGTTTGGGATGAGTGCACAATAGCACACAAAGCTGGAATTGAAGTACTTACAGAACCCTTCAAGATATACAGGGCAATAAAATGTTAATGGGAAGTGTGACTATTTTCCTTGCGGGGAATTTCAGGCAAACTTTGCTCGTCGCTCCAAGAGGAGCCCGTGCTGAAGAAGTGAAGGCATGCATCAAATCATCATTATTATTTGTCATTCGCTGAAGATCGAATGACCCAGCCTTTGCTCTTTAAAACTTAATGTGAGGGTGCATCTCCATCAGGATGTGATGGTGGAAGAATTTTCTAAACTATTACTGCAAATAGGTGATGGCAATGTACCTCAGCAAAATCGTAAGATTATAATTCCTTCTAAACTGTAACCTAATCAAAGACGTTAAATCTTTCATTGAAAAGATAAATCCTGGACTAAAAGTGTCACACAGTTGAGATCCATCCTGGTTGAAAAAGAGAGCTATTTTAACAACAAAAAATGAAAATGATACCGCCATGGAGATAAACAACGAGCTTTTGGAGAAAATGCCAACCCAAGCCAAGATGTTTGAATCCTTGGATAGTGTGATGGAAGAAGAGGACACAGTAAGCTATCCTGTAGAGTTCCTTAATATTCTCAACCCATACGGCATCCCTCCTCACTAAATGAGCTTAAAAGTGGGACCCCAATAATGCTTCTGAGAAATCTTCGTCCGCCCAAAATGTGCAACAAAACATTATTCAGGCGACCATTATTACTGGCTTTGGTCAAGAGAAGACCGTATTTTATTCCACAGATTTCGCTCATACCATCGGACTACCATTTCAATTTCAAACGTGTCCAATTCCCCGTAAAGTTTTCTTTGGCAATGACAACAAATAAGGCACAGGGACAGACTCTTGATATGGTTGGCATAGATCTAAGACAAGACTTTTTCCCATGGCCGATTATATGTTGCCTGCTCAAGAGTTAGTTGTGCAAAAAAATTGGTAATTTTACAACCTGAAGGCATGACATCAAATATAGTGTACAAAGATATTCTTTGAAGGTTTGAACTGTTCGTAAAATAGCATCCCGAAAAAGCATCCACAATGAGATAAATTAATGGGTTTGAATATCAAAAATCAAGAAAATACTATTTTGCTTAAGTTTAAACTGTCAACCTTTTTCAACGCAATTCTAATATACAAAACACGTTAGTTATTTTGACCTATTTTTGGCTATTTTGATAATTATCTTCGGGTGTTTTATTAAAATTCAGTTGTAAATTTTTTTACATTGTAAGCGTCAGACAAAACTTTACTCTTGAAACTGAAACTTATTTATGCATTTCTCTATCAGACACACCTAGTGTTGTTAATTGTTGTAAATAAAATATAGTTTTTCTATAACATGGCGCCGTGTACAGGAGATGGCCAACTTTTTGCTCTGTTATAACGTTGCTTTCCACCGTGAAAACGACCCAACGAATCCTGAAACCGTGTGAAGGCAACTTCGGAACGATTCCTGGAGTTCTGGAACCCCAGACTGTCTCAACAAAGTGCGCCAATAGTGAGTAACAAAAGGAAATAAACTTTGGTTTGCATGCAGCCGTGATGCACCAACTGCTATCACAAGAGGGGAGGGTGATGCTCAATCGTTCCTTCGACTGTTCATGTTAAAATGCACCCAACCCAAAAATCTTAGTGAATTTTGAAAGATGTGTTCTTGTCAGAAGCAATGAGAAGAGATTTACAAGTAGCCAAAACAATGAACAAACGAGAAATTTTCGAGCTCCTTTGTGGCGACAACAAATGGACTGGGGCAATACTATCTACGGGCATGGCGAGCAGCGACCTAGGGAGAAGGGATCCGGCAATCACAACTCCGACTACAACCACTACGACTACAACTGAGATGAATACGAGTGAGGCGACAACCACGACGAACACTATGACCGAGACAGCCCCTTCTACAAGCACAGCTTGCAATGGAATGACCTCCAACGACCACGACCCGTCTTGAGACATCGTTTGAGACCCAGGGAAGAAACCTACCATCAGTCGTGGCCCCTGTCAATCAGCTTATGGTGAGTGTGACATTTTCATCCCCCCCCCCCCCTATAATGAATTCCCCATCCGCGAGTCCCACTTCCGTACATACTTGAGAGACCCGAAGGAGAAGAATCGATGGAAGCCATCCAGTACCATACCCAATCTTTCTCAAAATATTCCGAAATTTGGGGGAACAGACACTGAACAGGCGAAAGAGTGACTGTGTGATTTTAAGCGAGTCCCACAACAAGAAAACTGGATTCCTGAACTTTGTTTGATACAAGTATTTTTCAAACTAAGAGGGAGAGCAAAAAATTGGCATCTAAATGTATAGGGAAACGAAATGACATGGCTAGAGTAGAAAACGAACTTCTTGAAAGAATTCTACCAGGTCTATAGCTTCTGTGAGTGGATATCAATGATCAAAAAACGAACACAAGGCCCTGAAGAGAAACTCGTCACTTAACTTAGAGTCCAAATTATGGTTGATATTTGCGTGGAAACGTTGTCCTGGATGAAAAGGATAAAATCCGATTGTTAACTCACAGTATTCGATCAGAACAAAGACAGCGAGTTTTAGGACGACTTCCAAGACAATTCAACAATTGCTAGAAAATGCTAAGGATGAAGAACCATAAGATACCCTCGAATTGATCAAAGAAAAAGATAAGAGCAAAGTAAATATTTTCAAGAATAAACCTGTATCACCATCAGGCGGAAAATTGAGTGAGTGCACTTCAAATGACCTATCAACTCAGAAAGCCCCATTGTTTAGAAAAGGTATGGATAAGAAAGAACCCAATTGCTTTAATTGTAATGACAAAGGCCATTTATCTAAGAGTGCTTCGCCCCTAAGACCAAAGGAATATTGAGAGCAGAGGCGTTTCATGTAGTAAAGAAAGCACCAAGTGCATTAATAAAAAGGCGTAGCCAAGGCACCAACGATGTAAAACCCGTGAATTGTTACTTGACTAAGATGTACATTTTCGGAAAATAAAATAATTGGTTGTGATATTTTATTTGTTTACTTAATTAGCTTTGTATTATGCATTATATTGTATTTTACTTGATGGGTTCCTGTAATCTTATATATTCGTCGTCTCTCTTGTTGATAATCACTCACTGAATCAATAAAAATTATCATGTGGATTAGTGTTTTCAGTGTTCCTTTAATTAGTATAGAGAGATGTTGTTTCTCGAAGGAAGCATTAAAAAATCGTCTGAGAAACAACATCTCTCTATAAAGGAAGCATTAAAAAATGCCAATAAATGTTGAAGTCGAATTTTCAGGCTTTTACCTACAGAGAGAATCAGTTAGGATGCTGTCCAAAGATGGAATACACAATACAGTTGACAGATGATATTCAAATTAACAAGAGACCTTACAGATATCGTCTTTACTTTCGAGAACTCATCCGAGCTCAAGTTGATGAGTGATAGTGAATACAGATCTCCTGTAGTCTACATGAATCAACCCTTTAATCCTTTGACTCCCTATAGAATTGCCATCGATTATAGAGAACTAAATTCTAATACTGTGAAGAAATCCTTGAGCCTAATGACTATAATAGTGATAAATATCATTACTGCCAACAAAGCAACAATCTTTTACACGATGGATATTAAAACCGCTTTCATGACTGTTCGATTATGAGAAAGTTATCAACATTTATTGGCATTTGTAACAGGATGGAAAATAGGAATTTAAATGAATGCCTTTTGGAATGTTTAATGCCACATACATGATGTGTTTGGTGATGAGTGAAACGTACAGCGGAATTCCGAATGTAGCCTTTACGTTGACGACATTGGAATAGGAAACAGCGATGAGGAGGAAGCATTGAACTCGCTCGACGACGTTCTGAAATGCACAATTTTAAATGGACTGAAGGTGTCATTATCAAAATGCCAACTACTGTGAAAATCCGTACTTTTGTTGGGATACATCGTAAGCAAAGAGGAGAGATAATTAGAACCGAGGAGAACGTCAGCTGTGGAATGTTTTCGTCTGGAAAGAAATGTCAAGGAACTACATTCATTTCTTCAATTTATGTCCTACTATCAAACATTTATATCCAATTTTCTGATCAACTCAAAACCATTGTATACGTTACTAAAGGAATCCACCAAAAGTAATAAATACACATGGACCAAGAATGCTCAAGAAACTGTCGAGATCATGAAGAATAAGATCCGAAATCCGCCTTGTCTCGCGAATTTCAGACAGAATACTATTACGAAAGTTTACATAGATGCTTGTCAACACGGCCTTGGAGTGGCTCTGGTCCAAGACCAAGAAGACAAGGAAGTCGTTATTGCTTTTGCTAGCAGATCAATTAATTCCTCTGATCAGAAGTTACACGCGAATGTCCTCGAATGTATGGCAATACATTGGGCTATTACTGAGAAATTTCACATCTATGTATTAAAGCGTACCCTTTTCGCTCCATGGTTCCATATTTCATGGGAACATTTTTTTTGAAGCTCGATTGATCCCTCTCGATTGTTTGTCTTCATTAGTATTAAATGGAGACTTTCCGGGGGCCTTTTCTTAAGCATTTACTCTCATTCTGACACGGAAGGCTTAGCATTTATGTTATACACCCTTTTTTTTTCTCGGTCAAATATCGGTATTGACCTCTGGGTTTTTTTGACACGTGTGGTCTTCGTTTTTTTTTTTGTTATCACCTTGTTTAGATCGCTGCGTTAAACAGATTTTGTGGGCTTCCGGTCGGTTATAGGGAGGTTACTGTGTTCCCCCTCCATTAAGACAATTTAAAGGGATCACGTGACGCGTTCTGGTTGCGTTACATTAGTTCCGCGTGGGCGGAGAAAATTTCACATAATATTTTTTTTAATCGCGGTTTGCCCCACAATTTAATCACGTGGTCTCTGTGCTTTCGAATTATCGTTTTCCACTGTCAATTACCCGTTTTTTTATTTGTGTTAATTCTCAAAGGAAAATGGGAAAGGGAGTGTAGGAAATTTTTATTTAAAATTAATTTAATTAAAATCTTTTTTAGATTATTTATATTTCCTTCGTTTTGAAGTCACTTGATTGTTGGGCTGTTAAGTCATTTGTTTGCTTAGCATTGTTGACGGCTCATTACCTTTTGTTGTTAGAGGCATAAACTTTTGGAGCGTCACGTTCCGCACGCATCAGCGCGAGTTCCGCGATCGCGTGGCTTAGAGTTAATTAAAAAAAATTTTAGATTTTTTAAAAAAGAAATGTTTGGAGCAGAAAAATCATTAAGGCAGCTGACTCCTAACCGGTTCGGATGGTCTCCTCAAGTCTCATGCCTGAGAAAGGATAATCTCAGGATGTACTCGTCTGTCGCCTCATTTTTTATCTTGGACTTCGCCAAAAATGCAATTCACTTATCCGGAAGGATTTTCGAAGGTCTGTTACGACCGCTTAGATAGGCTCATTTGGCTACGATTTTCCTAAGATACTGTTGGTTGAAGATGAGACATAAAGTATCTCCCTCCGGCTGGATTCTCGCCTGCTAGCTGCAATTTTACACGACACGATGGTCGTCAAAGACTTCACCTGGACATTTACGAATTCATCTATGCGTTCTTTTTTTATCAGATTTAGGCCGTTAGTTTTATTTCGCTCGTCAGAAGGTTAATTGATGGAAGATTACTCGCCCAAGTAAGACTGTTCTTTTTTGCAACAATAATTCAAGTTTATGCTTCGGGAAACTTTTTCTTTAGTCGTCATGCTCATTGAGAGCTCAATGAATTTCTAGCAACTCATTCGTTGCTCTTCCCATTTAACTATTACTCTCGTATTTTGTTTCGCCGTAGTATAATCATTTCGTCGCCTTGGACACGACTTTCTCCATCGCTCGTTTTCCTTCTGTCGCCTGATCGTTTCTTCAGGATTCTACAAACAAGCCTTTGTTACGATGTGATTATTGTAGCGCAGCATGAATAATTCGACGCCGTCGTGATAAGCCTACACCATCATTGTTGCTCCACCGAAAGCCGTTTCTTAGTTCAAACCCAAACTTCCGTAGTTCTTATTCACCTAACTTCAAACCCATTGCAGCTTGGGAAGAATCTTCTTGAAACTTAATTTTTTTTATTCAATAATTTAACCTCCGGACTCTTGTCACTATGCTTTAATTTTTTTTTTACTTTCTTTACTTGTTGTTTTTTTTATTTTCAGGGTCGTGTTTGTCTTAACTTTCGTCTACCAGTGGTGTGGTTGCTTATGTGCGTTCGCCTTTTGACTCCACCTGCCTTTCCCCTTGTGTGAAACGTTTTATTGTAATTATGTAATATAATTCTGTGAGCTGTATTCCTTTTTTTATTACCTTTTTCTCCTTTATTCTGTGTGTGTATTTGCCCTGATCAGAATTTTATCCATTTCTTTTAATTTTCTTTAGTTTTTCTTTTATATTTTTTGTGTGCCTATTTTTTCTTTTTTTTGGAGAATTAGCTGGGTTTGTTTTTTTTTTTTTGTAGCTTTAAGTTTTATTTTTTGATCTTCCTTTTTGTTATTTTTTTTTTTTATTTCCAAACAGTTATTTTTTGATGAACTTGCTTTAAAATATAAGCTCATTTCGTCGCAGTTAATTCTTCATTCAACTTCCTCCGGGTGTATTTGATAGCTTCAATCAAAGTAGTTCCTTCGGTTTATTTTCCTACCTTTCAGCCCGACGGACTGACTATTTGGAACTTTCTTACCTAACCCTCAGGACATTTCCCTTCTTCTCGAAGCGGTTTTCAGCAAGTTTGTCGTCTCTTCTCGGCGGAAGCTTATCTCCAATCATTATCCTGTTCACCAATTTTTATTTCTTTATGTAATAAAAGAGTTAATTTGTTTGGAGTTTGTGGTACCTTTTTTTTTTATCTTAGCCATTTAATATTTCAGTTTAAAATTAAGTTTTTTTTAATTCGTATACTTTTTGGTAACTTGAAGTATCGTACCACGATCCTTCAAGTTCTTATTTATTCCCTCATTCTAAGATTTTCGGTATGGCTAGTTATTTTTGGCTTTAAATCCTGTCTGAGATAACGTTATTTTCTGAGATATATATTTAGAGTCTACGCAGGGTAGGGGAGTTCTGGAATCATCTATTTGGGAGTTTTTATAAGAATTTAGGGAGGCGAACGTCTTTTGCTAAAGCAGCCGTTCGTATTTGGCTGTCCGTGACAAAACAACCTCTAAGGTTTTTTTGGCACGTAACAGTATATGGACTAAAAGATTTCACCATATTTACTGACAATGTTGGAGCCAGTCATTTGTTTCGACTGAATGAAGTTAACAGAAGATTTTCTAGATGGATTTTGGAATTACAATCCTACAATTATGCGATTCGACATAAGCCCAGACGCTGCAATCGTTTTGCTGATTCATTGTCCCATCAAAATCCTGATCATGAAACTGAATGGATGATGGGAATTGCCTCTTCCCATTGACGATGTTGTGTGGAGGAGAGCGCTTGCTCATATGAAAGAGGAAATGTGTAAGGCACGTCCTTGGGCCCGGCAAGATTTACGTAAGGAGGGTACAAAACAGCTTGTTGTTTTTCCGCCTTCCCTTTAAGTTTTTGGGATCTTCGCAACTCAGGAGGAGGGCGAGACTCAGCCAATGAGGGTAAGCCACAAGGTTGATCTCACTGTTGAGGTTGTTCCAAGGATACACAGGTGAAGCTGGAGGCATAGAAGTTGATGTGTCATGCACTTGGGAAGATGACTGTTGAAGAGTCTCCTCGAGAGCCGAAATGGAAATGGGTGAAAACTGTCTGTTAACAAGTTCTGTATCATCAGATGGGTAAGAATCGTAAGGAAGTTGTGGCATTGAGGGAATTATTAACAGCGGTTCATGGAACGCAGTCATTTTAGGGAATGTATCAGGAAAGAAACGCACAGATCGAGCACGGAGCAACTTGGATTCCTCAAGTGAATAGACGAGGTACCCTGGAGACGATGCTGAATATCCCATAAAGATCCCACGCTTCGCATGCGCTTGGAGCTTGGATCGTGTGATTTTGGGAATAAAATAGTACACAAGACACCCAAATAGTGCTCGATGTTTGAAGATGGGTCTTTTTCTAGACCATAATTCTTCTGGCGACAGCGTTTGTCCTGTTCTTGGTAAACAGTTCAAGTTATACACTGCCATTGCTGCTGCAAGATTCCAATACTAGCGGGAAACAATGGAAGAGGCTAGCAGGACCGCTTTTTCTGCAACACCATTTGACTGGGGGTTCTCAGTTATGGTAAACTGTTGCATTATCCCCTCTGTAGCACAAAATTCAGCTAACTCGTTGTTGGTGAATTCCGTGCCGTTGTCAGATCTTATGTGGACCAGTCAGTTTCTTGTCGATCGTTATAATCATTTAATTAAATTTATCAAGGCTTGCGGTACCTCTGCCTTGGTAGATAAAGAGTACACAAATGTCTTACGGGTATAATCGTCCACGGCGATCATAAGCAGAGGTAACTAGCATTGGACCGATCATGTCCACGTGGAGGAGATACAAAGGGCAGGTAGACTGTTGGTGTCGAACTGTTCTATGAGGTGCATTAGTCATCCCTGCCTCTAGACATGGAACACCTGGCGTGATCTCAGATGGAATTGTAACGTTCTCTAGACCACAGATATTGCCATGTTTTAGTGCTTTGGCGATCTTTTTACTCGATGGATGCCGCAAGGCATTATTGACATCCAGATAAGAAATTACGATGGAACGAACAGGATGCACCGTTTGGCAAACGGGTGGAGTTTGATATAAAACTGGCAGGAATGGGAGATCTGCGAGCTTCTCCTGTGCAGCCACGGGTACGCCGTGTTCGGAAGTTATTAAGTAACCATTAGGACCAAAAGACATTATATGCCTGTTTGGTTAACTGACACATTAACCTCGAACAGCGGATCTCTCTGGATCCGAAGTGGGTAGGGATGTTTTATCGTGCGCATAATTGCTAATCCATTTGATCCCAGAAATGTTAACATCTGATACTTCCATTTGGTGATAGTTAGCACTGGTGGACTTAGGGATTGAGTGACTGTCAATAGTTGGATACGAACCATACTCTGCTACCAGTGATAAGGCAGGTACTAAAGTAGATTCTGGGTAGTAATGAGTCAACAAACACTTTGCATAGTAAAACATTAATGACAGTAGACAAAATAAACAAAATGATTTTATTAATGACAGTAGACAGAAACTAGAATACAAAGCGTGTCCCATCGTTAACAAGGGTAGAAGTTAAGAAAATTATACATGAACAAAATATGAATTTAAGTAGTCACAGTATCTCGTACAGGTATTGGTACAAAATAAATGAATAAATTTCTCAGCGGACAGTTGTACAGCCCATGGCATCTCGCGATGCAGTTAACTCAACAGCCTAGATTGCATGGTTCTGCAGATGAAATATACGGGTATGGAGAAAAATAGTAGAGATTGTACCATCCAAACGAAATAGGCTTCATGGCCAGGCCTAAACATGGTGAGACTGCAAATAAAAAAACAAGCGACGGGTCGAAATAAACATTCACACACATGAAACGTGGAGACCACGTCGGCAAACACATAATTGCAATTGCGGAGATACAATCTTAAGGCTGGAGCAATGAGAAATAAATACTAGCAAAGGGAGTGGCCACCATGGCTGCACAGGAGAAGTGAACGCGGCAGAAGCAAAGGAAAAAGATGAAGAATGTTCTAGAACAAAAAAAGAACACTAATTGCGCAATAATTTAATCAACAATCAGACAGTATAGCATCTCGCGACCGAGTTAATTAATTGCTAGGGAAAATCGGCACACCAGACAAGAGCTTGCATCACGCGAGTTCGAAAAAAAAAAGAATATTTACGACAAATTTGGTCCACGCACCACAACAATGAATTACTTATATCTAAATACAAATTATCAATAAAAAATAATATTTGGAATAAAAAATATTACCATCCACCACAAGATTTAATGAAAAACAATAGTTTCTTCATTAGCCATGAATTGCGATTTACCATCAAACATTTTACTTCTCTTTTATTATTCATTGATACACTCCCCCCTTTGCTAGTGTGTTATTTTTGGGGGTCGTCCTTTTCTTCTAATCTAAATCATTTCTTTAAACTTCAGAAATGGTTTCTCCGAACCCTTCTCGGTATTCCCAAGTCTTCTTCTGTATCTTCATGCTTTACCTTTATGCATATATTTCAGTTTATCAGATATTTTTATACAAATATGTATCTTTATTTATAAGAGTTTTAACTCCTTGTTGTTTCTAACTTCACCTGTAACTTTTTTTGCCGTTTGAGAGATTAAATTACAGACGTCGATGTATCACCTTCATCGGGGTAAAAACTTGGGCGCAGCTACCCCTGGAACCTTGTTCTATATCATCGTATTCGATGTTTCGTAGACGGCTAAAGTCTTATTGTTTTTCATGTGTAAATATTCTGGGGGGGTCGACCACTCGTGACTATTCTTTGGAAAAAAAAAGAAAAAATGCCCCTGGGGTCGACCACTCGTGAAAAAATGTGTACGGAGTTCTGGGGGCGGAGCCCGTTTTTTCTTAGATATGTTTCGCGTCATTGAAATTCCTACCCAACGAGATACGAGTCTGGCATCGGGATTGATTGATTATTAGGGCGCATGGAGATAGGTATGTTTAAAGGGACGCTGGTAGCTAACTATGTAGCTGAGTTATCACGCAGGTACCTGACTCTGTCTATACTAATAAGAGTAAGCTCGATTCACTATGGCGAGCTCGTACTATTTAAGTATTGGTGATTATGTTACTTGCCTCGCCGATCCATCTGTATGTGTTTTTTTTTAGTTATATAAGGTTGTGCTAACCCTAATTTGCTTTAAGCTTTTGTACAAGCCTAGAGAGATCTAACATGTCGGTCCATCAGGATTTCGGATCTCTGTCGTGCTCAGTTGTATATTTCTAACCCTCAATTCGAAAATAAATAAATAATAAATTAATAAATAAAAAATTAAAATTAAAAAAGATAACCAAAAAAATATATACAATGCGCAAAATCAAAATTACTTAATGCATTGACATAAGAAACAATGTTAAATTTTTTTGCATTTTGCAAACAATGAAGAAATTAAAAATTAGATAACAGAATGGAAGAATAAGAAAAAAATATCAACAAAACATTGAAGAAAACATCAATTAAATCTTTTGCTGTATTTAATAATTAAGTCACAAAAAAACGTGATTTGACGTGATTTGTAAACGGAATCACGAATTTAAAAAAAATAGACAGTCAGCTACTAATGCCTTAAAGAGTTCTATTCTTAATATGAGACGAATCCAACTCGAAGAATTGCAAGTGAAAGCAGTGTCCATATTCATTGTTGACAGAGGGAAAAGTAACTCGCCAACGTTGAAGCGTCACCTGGTGCATAAAATAGTTCAACTTGAAATTTCCAGAATATCAAAATAATTGTCCACTTCAATATCTTAGTGTAGAATAAACATCTATGGCCAAGCCGCACTTTGTTGGTTAGGCTAACAAGGTCGAAAAATCCCCCAGAAACCAAGAAATGGCTGGAAGGTTGTGCTAGCTGTAAGATTTGCTGTTAGTCAGCATTGGTAAACAAAATCTCCCTTATAATTGTTATCTTAACAAAACAAAGTCATGCTTCAAGCACGTACAACAAAAGGAACATGACCAGGAGATATTTAAATGCCAACAATAAAAGATTATAACGCTAAAATAGCAATTGAATAAGAAGTTAAGTAATTTTATAAACAACTGATAAATATTTGTGTAGTAATGTGATGCAGAAGCTGAAAAATTATTTAATTATTTCACTTGTTCAGCACATGGAAATGGAATACACATATAAGCCCCTCACATAAAAGTACAATAATTATTCTATTGAAGGTAATCTGTAAGATTAGTACTTTAGAAGTTGGCTATTGGTTCACTTTAGATGAGACAGCCTGTACTTAAACACCCGGTTACGCATAAAAATCATTTTTCTTCCAAAAATTAGCTTACCTCGTAATTTAATTCCAAATGCCACCATTTTCATTATCTTCAGTTTATAAGTCCATATGCATTTTGTGTGGCTTTTTACTAGGAACATTCTACAACTTTTTAAGTCCCAAATTTGTGTTGGCTCCAACATCAACCCAATGAAGCATATGTGTTCGAATTGGATAAAATGATTCGTGATGCTGCACGACTACCTCCCAACTTTCGGGAACTAGAAGACCAGCTGGTGAGTACCTTTTGTCAGATACCTCAGACTACCTAATAGCATACCTTGTGAGAGGGAGGGGGGTTATCTAAAATCCTCAATAGGAACCCACATTGTTTATTGCAGATTCGGATTTTACGTCTAAAACTACGTAGGATTTATCTAAAAAAAATTCGATTCATGATAGATGGCGCCGTGATAGACAAAATTTAATTTTTCCGATTTTTCCTAATAAGAACCAATACAAATGATTCTGCAATACATTTGCAATAAAAAATACCATTTTTTATCTTAAACACTTGAAAATTATATTCAAAAAATTATTTTGCAAATTTCGAAATATGGACAATTTTTACCTGTAACAAACTACATGTATTTTTAGCGTAGCCCAGAAACAACGACTTGGGGCTAATGCTTGATCAAATTGGACACCGTGCTTGATCAAATCGACATTTGGGTTGTTTTATTTTTTTGTCGTTGTGAGAAAATGTTATTTCAAAATAATTTTTTATTGTTTACTAGCTGTTAGCGAATTCATCTGCGTGGATGTATAAAATTTCTAAACCGGAACATAGTTTAATAAAAGTTGGAAGTATAGAAGTTATTGTATGTAAAGGTACTTCACTATAAACTTTGTATTATTGAATACAATACAAACAATCTTTATTGACACAAAGGAACACATACAAAGAACATAAAACAGAATAAAAGCAGCAAGCCAACACGTTTATTATCACTTGGCATGAAAGCTCAATGTTAAAGATTAATTTATCGTGGCCGCCCTTTGCTGGTGTTCGTCAGCACGGGGACTTCGTAATTTTATTTCTGTATTAATTTTTGTATAAATAAGTTCTAAAAATAAGGAAATAAGTTAATTATTAGGTAGAGATCATACAGTGATAAATTCATAGCACGAATATCTTTAAATTGGCCGATATTTTATGGGGAAATCAGGGAACGCTATTCTGAATTTTTCCCAGAGTTTGTTTCGCAGAACTTTAAATGTTTAGTTAAATAAATTCAACTAAGCTACAATATCGAAATTATATTTCCGATAAAATTCTGAAAATAGTAATATTTTAAAATTCACGCTATATACGCATTTATTATAGATGCTGAAACTTGCCGCAAGGTTTTGCACAATATTCTTTACGTGCAAAATTTCAGAGATAAACTGGGACTTCCAGATGGTATTGATCCAGCAGCCATTACGTTCTTTCCGGATTTGCAAGATCACCAACAATCTGGTAAGCAATTTCTGATGATATACAGGGTGTTTTTGAATTGAGTACAGATTTTTTGGGAGATGATAGAAGAGGTCCTTAGAAATATTTTTTGTCATATGAACATGGGGTCCCCGCAGCTCCGTTTACTTACAATACTGCATTGAACAAGCAAATGACACGGGGACGCAGTGTTCGTTGGTAGGCCTAGATTATTTTATTTTTAACAATTAACACAAGCAATCTACTGTAATAACTTTTAAAGTAATTGTTTGCAAAGAAATTTCAAGGTGCACGTGCTTGTTTGTTGGATTGGTCGTGGCGGACCAGTTGCTTGGCCACCGAGATCGCCAGATCTCACACCGATGGATTTTTGTTTATGGGGAAGCATAAAATCAATGTACTCCGAAATCGTAGATACCGAGGAAGAATTGACGGCTCGTGTTGTCGCGGCAGCAGGTGACATCAGCGACCGTGCAAATCAACTGTTTCCACGCGTACATCAATCCATCATAAGGCGTTGCGAATTGTGCTATGAAGCAAATGGCGGTCATTTCGAACAATTACTGTAAAAGTCATACAGTAGATTGCTTGTGTTAATTGTTAAAAATAAAAAAAATCTAGGCCTACCAACGCACACTGCGTCCCGGTGTCACTTGATTGTTCAGTGCAGTATTGTAAGTAAACGGAGCTGCGGGGACCCCATGTTCATATGACAAAAAATACTCCTAAGGACCTCTTCTATCATCTCCCAAAAAATCTGTACTCAATTCAAAAACACCTTGTATATATACAGAAAATGTTGAGGATATAATTATACCAATTGTTAAAATTTTAAGTTTAAACTTCAACTGAAGCTGACAACTGTATTTCATTGGTAGGTCATTTTTATTATAAATAATTGTCAGCTTCTTCAATTAACGTTTAAAGCCAAATTTTAAGAACTGGTAAGAAATGTTTTTACCAAATATTCAGTACAGTAATTTTAATAATGTAATTTTACTAGGTTCATTCAGTTGGACAGATGCAAGTATTAAACTAACACTAAGAAAAACAAGCTACCATGACGGAAGAACCACCACCAGGACGGTTCATGCAACACTGCAGGGACAAGGCAGAAATTGAAAAAGCAACGCCATGAAGAAATAATCCTGTGTATACGTGATCGGAACAACACATTAAAAGATTTAGTTTCTGCAATAACATCATTGGGTCAAAAAATATAAAAATAAATTGCAAAGCAGTAATAAAAATTTTTCTGTAATATAATTTGATTTCATATAATGAATGAATGAATAAATATATAATATAAAACCTTTTTACGCACACTCTTTTACCTTAGAAAGTGCACTAAAAAGTAAAAAATATAATTTAAAAAAAGGTAAGAGAATGGTAGCGCATTTATTTTATTACGAATTATTTTCCTTTTAAAATTTTAATATTAAAAGCGTCACAACACTTTTATTTTTTTTTGTAATTACAGTTTTTACTTTTCAGTACACTTTCTAAGGTAAAAGGGTGTGCTTAACTTTTTGTTTTATTTTAGTCTTTTTAGTCTCTATTTTAAAAAAAAAACGTGTCTTTATATGATAATTACAAAACGAGAAACGAAGTGAACAAGATTGGAGTGTTAACTTCAAGAGAGGACAACGTTAAAGGTCCTACCTTATAAATTTGGATGAATGTTGTAAACATTATTGATATTTTTCATGCATTTATTTATTCTTTAATTATACGAAATCAAATTATATACCTGAATAGAAGAAATTTTAATACTTAATTATGAAGGAATCTATTTTTTCATCAATATTAAACAAAATATTCAGTAATAAAATTTGCTATATGCCAATATATGTAGCTTCTTTTTTTATTTTATTTAAAATCTTTCTTTTCTCCATAATAAAAATATTAACCCTTAATTGCCATGGTGGAGTCAAATAGTGTTTACGGCTAGGGAATCCCTTTTTTGAAAATAAAATGTCATATTTGCTTGTTGCTTTAAGCTACATCTTGCACAATAAAGTAATGACTGAATACTGGAGATATACTCCAAATTAAAACATGCTACAAATTCGATTTACTTACTTAAAAATTGGACTTTTTATAAAAGAAAATACCACTTCTGCTTTCGGGAGTGTTATGTTGATATAACATTTTTTTCCTCAGGTAATTAAAACGATCATTCAGCAATGAGCTTTATGAGGTTGAAAAATATACTATCAGTTTAAGCAGTCAGGATCATTTTAAAAAAGCAGTTTTTGTAAATAAAAAATTTGGACAATTTTGCATCATGTTTATTCAATTGTGTAATTTTATATAGATAATTTTAAAATTTCTGTTTATTAAACTTACGAATGTATAATAAAAAGATAAACATTCTTTTCATTTTCCGTTTCATCGCTATTATTTTATACTGTTAAAACATCATCATCATCGATGACGAGGAAAGGAATTAATAGAATATTTGCTTTATTTTATCCTTCACAGCCATGTTGTTTTTGTTTACATTCGCTCTCCCTAGTGGTCGCTAAGTTCGCTTCATCGAGAATTATGATCGCGTGTTCGGTAATTACACTTCAGACCAGTCAGACTAATCTTAAATCTGACGTCATCATCGTCTGCGATCCGACTCAGACCTCTTCGCGCTGACTGACTTACCGAATTCGCCCAAGACCATTCGATTCAGGCAAAAACCTTCTCCGATTTTTAGTAACATGTTTGAAAACTCTCCAAGCTAGCGTAGTATTCGACGTTTACGTGAGCTTCAAATGCTTACTAAAGCAACGACGAGTATGGTACTTTTTATCTTTTGTCTACCACAAACAACAGTCTGGCCGCGGATATTACCTCAGCTGTGAATGCACTTTCTTGAGGCGTGCAGCGTTGATAAGATGCGTCCTGTTTTCACCAGTCACAGATTCGCTGACGAAATTTTTAGGAAACCTTTTCGTGCAACGACCGTCCTGCATTAAAGATGAACATATACGTGTATTTAATATCCCACAGGGGCCATGAATCATGTTGATTTTTTGTGTAGAATGGGATCACTTTCAGGGTTGGAATTTCCGCGCTAATGAATCGATCAATTTGGTTCAACCTAATCTTCTCTTCGAGCCACAAAAGATTATGCGAGTGTGGTAAACCATTTTTCTGTCATTGAGCACATGTAGCATCAGGCAGCTCCAAATACCTCCTCTTTTGTGAGAAAGTCTATCAAACGCTTCTGGTTTAAATGAAATACTCAAGAAATCAAGTTGTTCTTGTCATATGATGCCTGCCCAGGAAGCAAGTTGTGTTTATTTCAGCTCACTTAGAATTGGTCGTCAAGGTAATAAATAAATCCGCTCCACCATATTTCCGGACATCGCAGAAACCATCTTGATTGCACTCGTGCATATATCTAGGATTCCCGTGGATGTGGATGAGAGAATCACCATTCTGCCTACGTTTTCACAATCTTCTTGAGTTTCCACACATCGGGCTTTTGCGTGGCGAGACCGGTCGGCACTCAAACGACGTTCACTTTCTTCACTACTCTATTCAGACCGTAACACAGCATTCAGTTTCTACAGGGTGATCCAAAAGTCGCGCACATCCAAATTCGATTGTCTATAAATAATGTAATAGTTGAAAAGTTTCATCAGCTTCTTTGAAACTTTTATATTTTGAGCATTTGTTGTAAAAAATATAGATGTGTTGTGTAAATACATATTATATAGTAGTAAATAGTACACTGGGATAGCAAGCACATTGATTGATGGGCATGGCTCACGAATTCAGAGGGGTAACGGATTCTGGGAATGGACCATTAGACGTTGTGGGAAGAGCTTGGATAAGTGATTAATGAGAAATGGCACGTCGTCGCGAGTTGACGTCTTTTGAACGGGGTATGATAGTAGGTGCCCGACGCATGGGATGTTCCATTTCGGCAGTGGTGCAGGAATTTGGCTTTCCCCGCTCAACTGTCTCCAGGGTGTATCGGGAATGGCTGGATGAAGGCATCACAGTCCACAACAGGCACCATACCGGGCGTCCAGCTGCTCTGAATGATCGTGACCGGCGACACCCGGGACGAATGATTCAGAGAGACAGGAGCGCAGCAATGCAGCAAATCACAGACCAGTTCAATACTGGCCGCACTAGAAACGTCTCTCGGTGGACAATCCGTCGAAATCTGCATGCCCTCGGGTTTGGCAGCCGTCGCCCTACACGGGTGTCAATGCTTACCCAGCGTCATCGGACACTCCGTCGTGCATTTGCCACCAACCATTGGCTGGACTCTGCAACAGTGGCGTAACGTCATATGGTCGGATGAGTCACGATATCAACTGTACCACGCTGATGGGAGGCACCGTGTGTGGCGCAGACCTCACAAAACGATGGATCCCGTATGCCAACAGATGGTGGTGCAGGGTGGTGGGGCGTCAGTGATGGTCTGAGGTGCATTTTCCTGGACCAAACGTTGAATGGTCCACGGTATCGTCAACTCATCGGA
>JAHWFO010012567.1:48934-62839 GCA_023313115.1 Rhysida immarginata
TCCCTGTATGGAATGCTATTTTCTCGAAGAATATCCTTAAAGAGCTTCCAGTCTTGCTTGGAGCGCAGCCCTAGCTTCACATCGATGTTTAGGCCCTCGAAGATAAGCATGACCGGTCGGTGGTAAGAGGTTAAATCGTCTACTGTAAAAATATTATACGGCTTGAGGAAACCCTTAAGAACAGCAATGTCCAGCACATCACTAACCGGCGAGTGGTCACAATAATATGTGTCATCAAGAGGACCAGCAACGAAGGTATCACTCTCGTTCACAGTGTATCCATGTAAGATATTGCCGTTTTGATTAGAGCATTTAGAATTCCATGCAGGGTGCTTGGCATTCAAGTCACCCGCCATAATAACTGGAATGGGCCCAGACAGCAGCTCATCAAGCTCGCACAAACTAAGCTTGTGCTTAGGCGAATTATATAAGGAGGTGAACTTAATTTCGCCTGCGTCAGCATCGTTTATGATTAGGGAAATTGCTTCCATCCCTGCGTAATTTGGGGTGGCTATCTCGCGATGTTCAATGCCGTCCTTTACAATGATCGCTGCTCCACCAAACGCTTTACTAGCATTATTACCCAGAGGCCGATCCTTGCGATAGACATGAAAACCAGGCAAACAGAAAATTTGAGATGACTTCAAGTGTGCCTCGCACACGAAGGCGATGTCGACATTCCAATTTATAAGGAAGTTGTAAAATTCGATGCGCTTTCGATGGATTCCTCTTGCATTCCATATGTTGCAACGAAGTTTCCCGTGGGTGATCTTTCTGTAAGGGCGTCTGTCCATAGTCAATTTTTGTTTTCGTGGGATGCAACCTGTGGCACTACTTTGCCACTGTCTTTGTAGATATTTAGCAAGTTCCCTAGACACCTATATATACTGCGCAACTGGTTATTATCAATGACACCTGTATCAGCAGAGTTGGATGCGACCGAAGCATAGGTTTTGTCCTCTACCACTTTTGTGCTTTTGAGCCTTCTTACTTGGGGATATTTAGGGCACTTGGTATAACTTGATGTGTGCTGACCATCACATCGGACACATTTAGGGGGGTCTTTACCCTTAACTGGTGGTCCCTCGACTGGTGGTTGCCAGCGCACTTATTGCATCGAGGTGTTTCGGTACAACCTTGAGAGACGTGACCAAAACGCAAACAGTTGTAACACTGCAAGAGCCTTTTGTTACCTTTAAATAGTTCCACAATAATTGCTAGAGGACCGATACGTTTTAATCCTAAGAAGGATTTGTTATGTTCATTATTCTGTAAGATAACCAAGACCATTGGCATTTCGACTGCACCATTAGCTTTTTTAAGTCTGATTGTTTTTTTCCGGAAAGTAGTTAGCCTTCCTGAGGTCGTCGCCAAAGTCTTCCAGATCATACGTTATATCGACATTTCGGTCAACGTATTTCAGCATTTTTTCCGACTTTAATTGGTGATGCTGGATTTTCAGAACATAGTTGTTTTTCACTCCAGACACCAGAATCTTATGAGTCTCTTCGTCGTGGCACTTTATTATAATGGTATCCTTTCTACCTGTGTGTGCGACGATTTTATCTAGGGGCACATGCTTGGTGATCTCTTCCAGAATCTCCTTGAAAGGTTTCCCATGGTGGCGAATGATGATCGGAGGAACATATACGCTTCCTTCTCTATGATTAGTGTGGACAGATTTCTTGTTTTTATTACGGAAGGCAACAGCAGCTACGTCGCTGATGGCCGCTTCACTAGAGATATTGTCCACACGCATGCCTTTAGACTTTATTTACAACAGGTATTCAGTCACTGACTTCCTTAGTTTGATCATCATTTAGTTTCCTCTTATTTTTAATTCTATTCGTTGAGATGGACTCTGCACGGTTAAGTAGGGGATCGTCATTGTCTTGCATGGGTTCAGCGTCACCTACTAACATTTGCGTGTTAGTATAGCATACATTGAGAGAGCTCATCATTTCCCTTATTGTGTTTTCAAGACTAGCAAGGCCATTTGCAGCTTCACTACGGGCATTCAAAATCTCTGATTTTAACCCATCAATCTTAGTGTCCAGACTACTAACATTCTTGTCCAGCGTTTCTACCTTAGATTTTAGGTCTAAATATTTCTTGTTCCAAGCTGTTCATTAATAACGATATCAAAGGCCAGGAATCTAGGATCCTTACAGGCATCTTTATAGGCTTGCTCACATGGTAACACTTTACCGTCAGCGTATTTAATAGTAATGCTAGCGGATTTCGTCGACGCAACGCCTGACGTCGCCATGAGCAGGTGTGGTGCTGGGTTTTGCCGTCCTTAGAAGGACGCACCTACTCAGAACGACTCAGTTTTAAAAGACTTAAAAAAGTCCTACCTTGTTAGTCTTCTTGGAGATTCCACCGATGCACTAAATGTCGTCCAGACTGCAATAGGTACGTCGTCGTTCGTCGAGTGGAAGAATCGTCGTGCAGAAGTAGCAGCAGCAGTATCGATGGTTTACAAACCATCGATGGAAATTTCGATTGTCAAATCACCAGTCAATCACTAGACGAGACGACCAATGCGCTTTCGAGATTTGGCGCTGGCCTCCCATTGGTGCTTTATACTAGATAAATAAGGTGAGAAGTGACAGAGAGTATCTCCTATGAACCATCCCAGAGTGTTCCTACGCATGAGGAAATTATTAGCACAAATGAAATCTCCGACATCATAAAGCATCTTAAAAGCAGGAAAGCAGCAGGTTTGGATTCTATCACAAACAGTGCCCTTAAGAACTTGCCTCCTAGTGCCGTCTCGATTATTACCAGGGTCATAAATGACTGCTGGAGACATGGATACTTCCCTGACAAGTGGAAGGAGTCCGTCATCGTTACGATACTGAAGCCTGGTCTGAACCCTGCCCTCGCTGTCAGCTACAGGCTCATAAGCTTACTACCTACGATGTCAAAACTCCTTGAACGTGTTATTCTAAGGAGGTTTAATGCTTTCTGCGAGGCCAACAATCTTGTTCGCGAGGAGCAATTCGAGTTTCGCCCGGGTCACTCTTGCCAACTACAGCTTTGGAGGCTTGTTGCTGATCTAAACACTCCCCTATATTGCGCCAAATACGGTGGCCTTATCTTTCTAGATGTACGGAAGGCTTTTGATCAGGTCTGGCATAACGGCCTGAGATACAAGATGATTACTTATGGCTTTCCTGACGAGCTGATCGCTTTGATTAGTTCCTTTCTGTCAAACAGGACTTTTCGTGTCAAGGTTGGCTGCTCCATGTCTAACCCTTGTGACATCAAGGCTGGTGTTCCCCAAGGCTCTGTCCTGGGCCCTGCGTTGTTCAACTTCTTCATTCACGACTTCCCAGCATTTACAAAGTGCGATTTATACCTATTTGCTGACGATGTGTCCATCATGACTTGTGCCCGAAATCCCACTCATGTCATATCTTGGTTACAAAATGCTGTGCATCTGTGTGAGAAATGGTTTGCTAAGTGGAGGTTAAACCTGAACGTAGATAAATGCAAAGCCATTTTCGTTACCAAAAAACTTAGAAAGCCCCCGAAGTCAATCTTCCTATCTGGCAAGGAGCTCGAGTGGGTAAAGAACTATAAATACCTCGGAGTTGTGATAGATGCCAAGCTAAATTGGGGCGATCATCTCTCTTATGCTATCAACAAGGCCAAGAAGGCGAAGTTTAGTCTGGTTGCCCTTCTGGGACGAAACAGTTCGCTTGGAGTGGACAGCAAACTGTTGCTATATAAAATGGTAATCCGAACCATTCTTCTGTACGGTATGCCTGCCTGGGCTACAACCTGCAAGTCCAGATGGAGGGACCTACAAACATTCCAAAACGTCACCCTTAGGACCATTGCCCAACTCTACAGGAGAATAGCAACTAATACTTCCATTGCTGAAGATTTCGGTGTACCTACCATTGGGAACCACGTCAAAGAGTCGCTGAAGAAGCTTCTTCCGAAGATGAAGGACCATCCCAATCCTCTGGTTGCAGGTATTCTTGAGCATCCGCTCACCTTTAGAAGCCTCCTTAGACATCGCAGGCCTCGTCACATACTGGACGTCAACTTCGATGACATCCAAAATGCCATCTTCCCACCCTACTGGATCACCTAGCTCTTCCTCGTCCTATCGTCAATCAACAATCAACTTTATCGTCCTGTTAGGAAAGGACTCCTCCGTATACTGTGGATGACTTAACCAGGTTCATCTGGCTTCTTTCCTAATTCAGCGTATTTCTTTTGGCTATATTACTGGATGAGTATGGCAGTGGAAGCATAGCTTCCGGACCGCTCGTTTGTTTTTCTTCCCTGCGCTGTTCGATTGTCGATTGTCGACAGAGAGTATCAATCAAAGAAATTTTGGACGAGATTAAGAGCCACGTATCTCTAGACAAAATTACTGCTCACACAGGTCGGAAGGACACCATTAAAATCAAATGTCATGATGAGGAAACTCACAAAATTCTAGTGTCTGGGGTTAAGAGTAATGATGTGCTAAAGATACAGCATCATCAACTCAAGTCCGAGAAACCGCTTAAATACGTTGTCCGAAATATTGATACGACTTATGACATTGAAGACTTCTGCGAAGACCTCAGAAAAGCAAATTACTTTCCCGAAAAAGCAATTAGGCTTAAAAGAGCAAATGGTGCTGTTGATATGCCTTTAGTCTTGGTTCTACTACAAAATACGGAACACAACAGGTCCTTTTTAAGCTTGAAACGTGTCGGTCCTCTAGCTGTTAATGTTGAAATTTTTAGAGGTAACAAAAGACCCCTGCAGTGTTACATCTGTTTGCGATTCGGTCACGTCTCCCAAGGTTGTACCGAATCGCCTCGATGTAACAAATGCGCTGGCAACCACGAGTCGAGGGAATGTAGCAATGTTAAGGGTAAAGACCCCCCTAAGTGTATTAGATGCGACGGTCAGCACACGTCTAGTTACACTAAGTGTCCTAAATATCCCCATGTCAAAAGGCTCAAAAGCAACAAAGTGCTAGAAGGAAAAACCTATGCTTCGGTTGCATCCAGCGCAAATGACTCAGATATGGTTAATCCAAACCAGCTACGTAGTATTTATAGATACTTAGGGAATTTGTTAAAGGTCAACAAGGAAAGTGGTAAAGTAATGCCCCAGGTCGCGTCTGAGAAATCTAGCAAATAATCATGGATAGACACCCACACAAGACCATTAATCAAGGAAAACTCCGTTGCAATATTTGGAATGCAAGAGGAATTGCTCGCAAGCGCATCGAGTTCTACAATTTCCTCTTAAACTGGAATGTCGACGTCGCCTTCGTGTGCGAGACGCACTTGAAACCAACCCAAGTGTTCAAATTGCCTGGCTATCATGTCTATCGCAGGGACCGGCCTCTGGGTAATAATGCCAGCCGCGCGTTTGGTGGAGCAGCAATCATTATCAAGGATGGCATTATTCATCGTGAGTCTGTCACTCCCAACTACGAAGGAATGGAAGCCGTTTCCGTGATTATTAATGACGCTGATGCAGGCGAAATCAAGCTCACCTCATTATATAACTCGCCTAAACACAAGCTTGGTCTTTGCGAGCTTGATGAGCTTCTTTCCGGGCCCATTCCAGTAATAATGGCGGGAGACTTAAATGCCAAACACCAAGCATGGAACTCAAAATGCTCAAATCAAAATGGTAATATCTTATATGGTTACACCCTAAACGAGATTAACACCTTCGTTGCTGGCCCCCTTGAGGACACGTACTACTGTGACCACTCTCCTGTCAGTGATGTGCTGGACATAGCAGTTCTTAAAGGTTTCTTCAATCCCTATAATATATTTACAGTAGACGACTTAAACTCTGATCACCGACCAGTCATGCTTGTCTTCGACGGCTTAGACATTGATGTGAAAATAGGGCTTCGCACCAAACAGGACTGGAAGCTCTTTAAGGATATACTTCGAGAAAATAGCGTTCCATACAAGGAGGTTAACGACAACGAGGACATCAACAAAAATATCAGTGCAATCACTCGTGTTATCAAGGATGCTACTATTTCTAGTACCACCACTGCTGACCGAAAACGTCCCAAACACCTCGACCTCCCTCCTCACATTAGGCATCTCATTCTTGAAAGGAATTCATATAGCAGACTATGGCAACGCAAGCGACTACCCTATTTCAAGACTAAGTACAACAGGCTTTCTCGCAAGGTTCAGGAAGAGGTAAACTTTCTACGAGCAGAAAGGTGAGGCGAAAAACTGAAGTCTTTGTCTGTCCAGGATAACTCACTCTGGGGTACTGTGAGGGCCTTAAAGGGAAACAGACCCATCCAATTGCCGCCACTGCTTGCAGGCAATGGCAGCGTTGTCACCAGTGATGAGGAAAAGGCTCAACTCATCGCCGATTCCCTAAAAAGTCAATTTACCACGCCTGGTGAGACAGACTTGGACAGTCTTCAAAACACTCAGCTAGTTAACAATGGGTGCATCGCTTACCAGAGCATTCATCGTGTTCCCACCCCTGTGGAAGTCATTAGTGCCCAAGAAATCTCCGACGTCATCAAGCGACTTAAGACAAAGAAAGCAGCGGGCATTGATTGCATCACTAACAGTGCTCTCAAGAACTTGCCTTCTAATATTATCTCGATCATCACCAAAGCCATGAATGACTGCTGGAAACTTGGTTACTTCCCCGACCAGTGGATAGAATCCGTCATAGTTACCATACCAAAGCCTGGTCTAAACCCTGCTCTTGCTGTCAGCTACAGGCCCATAAGCTTACTACCTATGTTATCCGAAGTCTTTGAACGCTGCATTCTGAAGAGGTTTAACGAATTCTGTGTAGCAAAAAATCTCGTTCGTGATGAGCAATTTGGCTTTCGCCCAGGTCACTCCTGCCAACTTCAGATCTGGAGGCTTGTTGCAGACCTAAACACTCCTCTTAACTGTGCTAAGTATGGTGGTCTTGTCTTCTTGGATGTTCGTAAAGCTTTTGACCAGGTTTGGCACAACGGCCTCATATTCAAGATGGTTACATGTGGTTTTTCGGACAAACTTATTAGCTTGATTAATTCCTTCCTCTCAAACAGGATATTTCGTGTCAAGGTTGGCTGCTCCATGTCAAACCCTTGTGACGTCAATGCTGGTGTTCCCCAGGGCTCTGTTCTGGGCCCTGCACTGTTCAACTTTTTTATCCATAACTTTCCAACTTTTCCTAATTGCAAGCTATATCTGTTCGCTGATGACGCGGCCATCATGACTACTGACAGCAATCCCGCTCACGTCATATCACGCTTACAAAAGGCCTTACAATTGTGCGAAAAGTGGTTTGCAAAGTGGAGACTCGACCTGAACGTTGACAAATGCAAGGCAATGTTCATTACGAAGAAACTTCGGAAACCACCGAGTCCTCTCTTCCTTTATGGTAAAGAGCTCGAATGGGTTAAGAATTACAAATACCTCGGAGTGATGGTAGATGCCAGGCTAAATTGGAGTGACCACGTCTCCTATGCGATAAGTAAAGCTAAAAAGGCCAAGTTTAGTCTAGTTGCTCTTCTGGGGCGAAACAGCGCCCTTGGAATGGATAGCAAACTCTTGCTTTATAAGATGGTTATACGAACCATTCTTCTTTATGGTATGCCTGCCTGGGCTACAATATGTAAGACCAGATGGAAGGATCTCCAAACCTTCCAAAACGTTACCCTGAGGACTATCGCCCAACTTGACAGGAGAGTCGCAACAAATATTTCTATTGCTGAGGATTTCCATATACCTCCAATTGGTAGCTATGTCCAGGAGTCGTTGAAGAAGTTGCTGCCGAAGATTAAGGACCATCCTAATCCTCTGGTTGCAGATATTCTGGAGCATCCACTCACATTTAGAAGTTTCCTCAGGCATCGCAGGCCTCGTCACGTCCTGGACATCGATTTCGACGACATTCAAAAGGCTATCTTTCCCGATTACTGGATCTCGTAGCTCCATGTCCCTCGTCAATCAACAATCAACTTCATCGTCCTTATAGGAAAGGACACCATCTTATCCCCTGGATGACTTAACTAGGTTTCATCTGGCTTCTTGCCTAGTTCAGTGTACTTCCCTTGGTTACTTCCTGGATGAGTATGGCAGTGAAAGCGTTGCTTTCGGACCGCTCGCTTCGTTTTCCCTGCGTTGTTCGATTGTCGATTGTCGAACACTTTCAGTTCACTTCACACTTCGCTATTCGATTGTCGATCGTCGTAACACTTTCAGTTCGTTGTAGTTCGTTGAAAATTTCTTCGTTGGAAGACTTCATAATTGTAAGTAGACTTCACAGTTTTTAGATAAATATAATATTGTAAATAATAATAGTAATGAATACAGGGTTCGTACGGGTCATGAAAAACCTGGAAAGTTTTGGAATATCAATGGTTTCTGACTTCTTGTCACGCAGAACGGTGGTCAGGAGAATTCAGGCCATACCTTCAAATTTGACGGACCAACTCCTTCAAACCGCTAAGAATTCCCTGTGGTATTCTCCTGCATTGGACGAAAGCACTGACATTCAGGATACAGCTCAATTGTTGATATTCATACGTGGGATCCAAGACAATTTCGAAATTAGTGAAGAATTGCTTTCAATGGAATCCATGACTGATACAACCACAGGCCAAGATTTTTTCGATAGTGTTAAGAAATGTTTGTCTAGGTGTGGTTTGCATTTGCACAACTTAGCAAGCATCACAACTGATGGAGCCCCTTCTTTAACTGGCAAGCATTCAGGGCTAGTAAAACTGCTGGACGATCAAGTAAAAGAAAATTGTCCAGGTAATACAGTGCTGTCGTTTCACTGTATCATTCATCAAGGAATCCTTTGTAAGTCTGTGCTTGATTTTAAACATGTTATTGGTCCTGTGGTGCAGGTTGTTAATATTATAAGATCAAGAGGTCTCAATCACCGACAGTTTCGCACGTTTCTAGAGGAAATGTATTTGGAAATAGGTGATGTACTCTACCATACAGATGTTCGATGGTTAAGTTTAGGAAAAGTACTGAACCGAGTTTGGAATCTGAAAGAAGAAATAGTGTTGTTTTTGGAGATGAAAAATATTTCTTTGGAGTTCTATAACTGCGTTAAAGATGAAGAATGGCTTTGTGACTTGGCATTTGCTGTGGACGTCTTGAATAAGCTTAATGAATTGAACCTGAAATTGCAAGGTAAAGACGTGTTTGCGCATGAGTTGTATTTTGCTGTGACAGCATTTCAATCTAAACTGCGACTGTTTGCTAAACAGATTAGTCAAGGAAACTTTGCTCATTTCCCAATTTTGCAAACTCAAAAGGTTTTGCCTGAATATTATGGAAAATATAGCCAACAGCTTCACAAACTAAATGCTGAATTCGGAAGACGATTTGCGGACTTCAAATCAATGGAACCGCAATTCCATATTTTGAAATCACCCTTTAACTGTGATGTTGAAATAGCACCCATACCTCTCCAAACAGAGCTCATCGACATGCAGGCAGGCAGTATGCTGAAAGCACACTTTTGTTCACAAAATCTTTTACAATTCTATGCAAATCTGAAAGAAAACTCTTTTCCAAACTTGAAAGATTTCGCAAGAAAAATGTTCGTAATTTTTGCCTCCACGTACATATGCGAACAGACTTTTTCTTGCATGAAAATAAATAAGTCCAAGAACAGGTCAATACTGACAAATGAAAACTTACAGGCCGTTCTGCGCATTAATAGCAGCCATTTCACACCTGATTACAATAAACTTGTTGCTGACTGTGGATACCTGCAAACTTCACACTAATAAATAGTGACTTATTATATATTTGTTATTGATTGTGATAATACATTGGAATGAAAAAGAATGTAAATTGAAAAAGAATTGTTTAAAGTGAATAAAATATTTGTTTTAAAGAGATTACGTTTTACTACATGTGTCGTCATTGGTCATTGATTAGGGTCATTTGCCCCTTATTATTGGTCATCGCGGCCCGCGAACATTTTTGAAAACGCTTATATGGCCCTCAAGGAAAAACAGTTGCCCACCCCTGCTCTAGGCTTTGTGGGAATGGAAGCAGTCTCCGTAACGATGGACGCAGGTGAAATCAAGTTTATCTGTTTATATAACCCACCTAAGCACAAGCTTGATCCGTGCGTACTTGACGAGCTGCTGTCTGGGCCTATTCCGGTTGTTATTGGGGGCGACTTGAATGCCAAGCACCACGCGTGGAACTCCAAATGCCCCAATCAAAACGGCAATATATTTTATGGATACACGTTAAACCAGATTGACACCTTCGTTGCTGGTCCCCTTGATGACACATACTACTGCGACCACTCTCCTGGTAGCGACGTGCTGGATATTGCAGTTTTTAAATGTTTCCTCAAACCCTATAATATGTTTACAGTTGACAACTTATCCTCTGACCACCGTCCAGTGATGCTTATTTTTGAGGGTTTAAACATCGATATGAAGATTATGCTCCGCTCTAAACAGGACTGGAAACTCTTTAGGGATATTCTTAGAGAAAATAGCATTCCTTACAAGGAGGATATCAATAGTAATATTAATGCTATCACCCGTGTAGTCAACGATGCCACTACTTCCAGTACCTCTACTATCGATCGTAAGCGTCCTGAACACCTCGACCTGCCTCCTTATATCAGGCGTCTTATTCTAGAAAGGAACTCTTACAGAAGATTATGGCAGCGTAAACGACTTCCCTTCTTCAAGACCAAGTACAACCAGCTTTCTCGCAAGGTGCAGGAGGAGGTTAAAGCACTACGAAATCAAAGGTGGAACGATAAACTGAAGTCCTTGACTATCCAGAACAACTCACTCTGGGGAACTGTGAGAGCCTTAAAGGGTAAAAGACCAGTCTAATTGCTGCCACTGCTTGCAGGCAATGGCAACATTGTCACCAGCGACGGGGATAAGGCTCAATTGATCGCTTATTCCCTGAAAAGTCAATTTACCACGCATGGTGAGAGAAACTTGGACAGCCTCCAAAACACTCAGATAGTTAACGATGGGTGTATCGCTTATCAGTATATTCATCGTGTTCCCACCTCTGAGGAAGTCATTAGTGCCCAAGAAATCTCCGATGTCATCAAGCGACTTAAAACCAAGAAAGCAGCAGGTATTGATTATATCACTAACAGTGCTCTCAAGAACTTGCTATCTAATATTAAATCGATCATTACCAAAGCCATGAATGACTGCTGGAAAATTGGTTACTTCCCTGACCAGTGGAAAGAGTCCGTCATAGTTACCATACAAAAGCCTGGTCTAAACCCTGCTCTTGTTGTTAGCTACAGACCCATAAGCTTGCTACCTGTGCTGTCAAAAGTTTTCGAACGCATCATTCTGAAGAGGTTTGACGAATTCTGTGTAGCAAACAATCTCGTTCGTGATGAGCAATTTGGCTTTCGCTCAGGTCACTCCTGCCAACTTCAGATCTGGCGTATTGTTGCAGATCTAAACACTCCTCTTAACTGTGCCAAGTATGGTGGTCTTGTCTTTTTGGATGTCCGTAAAGCTTTTGATCAGGTTTGGCACAACGGCCTCATATACAAGATGATTACATGTGGTTTTTCGGACGAACTCATTACCTTGATTAGTTCCTTTCTGTCAAACAGGATATTTCGTGTCAAGGTTGGCTGCTCCATGTTTAATCCTTGTGACGTCAATGCTGGTGTTCCCCAGGGCTCTGTTCTGGGCCCTGCACTGTTCAACTTTTTTATCCATAACTTCCCAACTTTTCCTAATTGCAAGCTATATCTGTTCGCTGATGTCGCGGCCATCATGACTACTGACCGAAATCCCGCTCACGTCATATCACGGTTACAAAAGGCCTTACATCTGTGCGAGAAATGGTTTGCAAAGTGGAGACTCGACTTAAACGTTGACAAGTGCAAGGCGATGTTCATTACGAAGAAACTTCGAAAACCCCCGAGCCCCCTCTTCCTTTCTGGTAAAGAGCTCGAGTGGGTAAAAACTTATAAATACCTCGATGTGGTGACAGATACCAGGCTAAATTGGGGAGACCACGTCTCCTATGCGATAAATAGAGCCAAGAAGGCGAAGTTCAGTCTAGTTGCCCTTCTGAGACGAAACAGCGCCCTTGGAGTGGATACCAAACTTTTGCTTTACATCTTGGTCATACGAGTCATTCTTCTTTATGGTATGCCTGCATGGGCTACAATATGCAAATCCAGATGGAAGGATCTCCAAACTTTCCAAAACGTTACCCTGAGGACTTTCGCCCAACTTGACAGGAGAGTCGCAACAAATATTTCTATTGCTGAAGATTTCCATTTACCTCCAATTGGTAGCTATGTCGCTGAAGAAGTTGTTTCCGAAGATCAAAGACCATCCAAATCCTCTGGTTGCAGATATTCTGGAACACCCACACACGTTTAGAAGTTTCCTCAGGCATCGCAGGCCTCGACACGTCCTGGACATCAATTTCGACGACATCCAAAAGGCCATCTTTCCCGAATACTGGATCTCATAGCTCCTCGTGCCCCTCGTCAATCAACAATCAACTCTATCGTCCTTATAGCAAAGGACACCATCTTATCCTCTGGATGACTTAACTAGGTTTCATCTGGCTTCTTGCCTATTCAGTATGCTTCCCCTGGTTACTTCCTGGATGAGTATGGCAGTGAAAGCGTTGCTTTCGGACCACTCGTCTCGTTTTCCCTGCACTGTTCGATTGTCGATTGTATCGATTATTCCTTTGACATTGAATAATGAACCCAAAGGGTTCGAAATACGTATATGTCCAGTAAAAATATTTTGTGGATAAGAGGTGTTTCTTCTGTTATTATGTCGCTTTCCACAATTATTCAACGTTTTTCATATTTCTTTTGAACATATCTTAGTTTTCTTCGCTTTTCTCAACTTATTTGTTGTAATGTTTCCGTATGAAAGACCTAGATGATGAATTTGGTTCCATCTCTAGCACTATTGTTTTAACGTTAAAGTTAACGCTGCAGTTGTACGCGTACGAGTGGTTCTGAAATCTTTGCATTTCAATTAGGTATTTTAACTGATTGAAACAGCATTTATAATGTCCCCGAAGATTTCTAATGGATTAGTCCGCAGTGAACACCAAAATGAGCTATAATTTGTAAGTAGTTATAAACTTATTTTCGGATGCACCCGAAGGTTTCGAATGGTATCGTCCGGATAAAACCAATTCAAGCTTACAGGAGTGATCAGCCTCCTTGAATGGAATTAATCGAATAAATTTGATTTCAATTCAAGTGTTTTTGAACTTTTTCGAATTCATTTAAAATTATATTTGTTTCATTTGAAGCAGAATTTGTGGTTTTCGAATGAATTCGTCTGCACCCTTATTCGACTCGAATTAACGCTTGTACGCAGCCTTACTGAACACCCAACATGAAAATAAACAATAATTTTAACTTCCCTAAACACTTGGCTTTTTTTTAATACGCTATTGGACCACCTTTGGCTTCATATAAAGCCTTCACTCTTCTAGGCATTGAATGAATTAGTGACTCACACTGCGCAGGAGAAATCGCGTCCCAGTTTTTCATCAGCATGCTTTATATGCGTCTTTAGTACCTGGTCGGCCAGCAGCAATGCTCTTCTTTACGACAATCGACAATCGAACAGTGTAGTGTATCGGTATTCGTGTGGAACTTGAAGCATAGCTTCCATAATCTCACCCTTCATAATCATATTCCAAGGGAAATACACTGAACTAGAAAAGAAGCCTGATGTACCCACAAAGGTCATCCAAAGTATGAAAGAAAATTGCCTCCTCTTGGTGGAGGAAAATTTGATTGACGACTGTCTAGACTAGAAGCAGATCACCAGTATTAGATAAAACAAGACCTATGAAGCCCAGTAATCTGGAAATATGACATTATCAATGTCTTCAAAATTAATATCAAGTATATGCCTTGGATCAC
>JAHWFO010012567.1:62849-73667 GCA_023313115.1 Rhysida immarginata
TCATGGGCATATCTATCGATCCTTTGGCTTTTTTAAGCCTGATCACTTTCTCAGGAAAGTAGTTAGCCTTTTTCAGATCTTCCTTAAAATAGTTAGGTCATAGGTCACGTCTACATTTCGTATAACGTATTTGAGGACTTTTTCCGATTTAAGTTGATGATGCTGAATCTTTAGCACGTTATCAGCCTTAATGCCAGACACCAATTTACTATGCGTTTCCTCATCATGACACCTTATTTTGATCGTCTCTGCTCTGCCTGTGTGTACAGTAATTTGGTTAATCGCCACATGCTTTTGAATCTCGCCCAGGATTTGCTTGATTGGCTGACCGTGAGTACGTATTATGATTGGCGGAATATAGGAGCTGCTCTTGGTATTTGGCTTTTCAACATTTTTTCGCTGTTCGGACTTGTTTTCTCGAAAAGCAACAGCGATTGTATCATTTATATCAACAACATCCTTATTGTTGTCAATTTTCAACCCTTTTTTAGCCTTTTTAGATTTTGCAGGTATCCATTTATCCGTTTCATTGTATAGCCGTTTGCGATTTGTACTAATCGGGTCTTTGCCATCGTTATCATTACTCCCTAAGCCGGAGGGGATAATTTCCATAGGCTGAGGATTCACACTCTCTGTTTCACAAGAGTCTCTTAGATAGTCAGAAGTTACACCAGTAGGCTGATTACCTTTCATTGACAGAGCAGAGAATTGATCTTTGAGGAACTGCTCCAACTTATTAAAGTTTTTGTTGGCTTCATTACTTGCTGCAGATATTTCAGCATTCATATTAGCAATTTTATCGTGTATTTCAGTTATGTTCCCTTTTAGTGACTCGACTTTTCCTTGTAAATTATCATATTTAGTACACATTTCTTGGCGCATAACCTCTAGCTTATCCTTAATTATAGCATCAAAAGCTTCGAATCTGTAATCTTTACAGGCATCTTTATATATCTCGCCATACGTATATTTACCATCACTTGTTTTTTGGCTTGCAATGCCACTTAACGCTTTGCCTGAGTCTGGCATTATGATAGAATTTAAAATAATAAGTAAAGAATAGTCAGACTGCTAGCCCTGAAAAGGGCTTTTCCAGAATAAGATCTGTAGAAAAAACAGCCTTAAAGAATAGGATATAAAAAACCGCTGACCTTAAGAGAATGCGCCTTCAATTAACGTTCCATCTCCAATCTATACCACCTAAGAGTAGGATACCATCTATGAGTAGGATGATGCTGAGTAGTCCTCTTCAGTCCTGGATCTGAAGTGAGTCGCTCTTCTTTACTATTGCCCAAAGTTTTTCAATTGGGTTGAGATCAGGCGAGTTGCCTGACCACTTTAACACAGTCATCTGATGGCTTTCCAACCATTCCTTGGTTGATCTGAATGCGTGGGCAGGGGCCAATCCTGTTGGAAGATGTAATCGTCATCAGGAAACATCTTTATAGGACTCCTGCTGGAATAAGCATGTCTCCAAGATTGCTTTATAGGACTTGGAATTCACCTATGAGTTGATAAAACAGTTTATCAACACCATTAGCACTCATGCAGCCCCACACCATTACACTTGCCGAATATTTCACTGATCGTTTCAGGCAAGATGCATGGGTATTTTCATCCTGTCTGCGCCAAACACGTGGCCTTTGATCACCAAACATCAGGGAGAACTTCGATTCATCTGAAAAAATCACTTTTCTCCAGTCATCATAAGTCCAATGCTGTCTCTCTTTCGTCCATCGTATTTTTCGTCTCATATCTCTTCTTTTGTGCAGCAATTAGATGAGGCTTTTTTTTGGCACACGCGACCGAAATCCGAATTCTCTCAATCTTCTCCATGTAGTGGTACCGAATTCTTGAGTCCCACAACTTACTCAGATCCCCGACACTTTTGAATCTGTTGTTTATTGCCATATTCTTCAATGTCTGGTTGTCTCGCTGTGTTTTCTTCCGTTTTCGGCCACATTTCTTCTGTTAGCTTTGCGTTGGCTTATAGTTTTTAAAGTTTTTAACAAGTTTTGAAACAACACTTTGAATAAATCCGATCTAAAATACTATTTGGACCTGGCTTTTCCCAGCCAAATGCATTCCTACAATAAGCTCTGTCACAAAGCATTGCGACGGTTTCAGGTTCCAGTATTCCCAGCAATCAAAACAAGCTGAGAAATAATGCTGGAGTTTGTCCATCGCCATCTGATGTCAACAGATGGCGCCTTCCGCAATCGAGAGACCTCTGTTTCTATATGATCCCTGATTGCGGAAGGAAAGAGAAAAAACGGCGCAAGAAAATGCGCGTAAGAAAGGCGGGCGAGCGAGAGCTGAAAAACGGGGAGTTGGCTACCGAGATTGAGAGGGAAAGGTCGCCTGTACGTAGTACTCCTTTGCTACGAGTAAAGCTGAAGAGAGACGAATCGAACACGGGGCTTGTAAGAAAGTCAGCGAGGAGGAAGACTAATGAAGTTGACGCGAGGATAAGCTGATAGACTCGGAACACCGCGTGAACTTTGCTAATGCGGCACCTCTCTCAAGCGAAACTAATTGTGTTACTTTAGTTATCTCTCCAGCTGTCAGCATCCCGAATTCGTCTGTGGGAATCTCGTCGCCCATTTCAAGAACGACGCCATTGAACGACTTCGCAATTCTCGAGAAAAATTTGGTCCCAGCCGAGTCGAGGTCAGCGTCAAGGAAACTCCGCCGCTCCACAACGCCTACCGAAATAGAGGAATGATATCTCGACGCTCCAACCGAGCAGAAGACAACGCTAAATTCAAGCCAAGAAGCTTTTTGTAGTATTGGACGAGAAAAAAGATTCCTGTCCACATCGTGCGAGACGTCACTAGTGGTGGTGGGTTCGCTACGAGTTTGTGATTGCTACGGCATCTATCCTGAAGAAGAATTGACGCCATTTTCTCCAACCGACGAAATTGCCAGCATCTTTCTCTGAGCCAGCCCAGCATTCAGACGGGAGAGTATAGGCACCTTTGCCCTACTTTCGAGGTAAGCCGATATTCCCTATAACTTATCATGCATAAAAATATCGCTGAAAGTTTGTTTGTTTAATAGGGTTCAATAGCAAATGATTGAGACCCAGCAAAAATTATACAGCTCTCGTTCCCTGCTCTTTCACTGGGTTATATTGTTGCGAATGCGTTAATTAAATTTCAAGCGTAAACCTTGGTGGTAATTCAGAGGCTTAACGGGGACGCCTAATATTTGCTATTTGGTTATTTAATTTTTATAGTACAGTAGGTGGTAAAGGTCATGTTATTCTCTCAAGAGGTGAAGCTAATTGATAAGCTTTTATAGTTAGCTTTCCTAAGGGTCCTCTCCTTTGCTATACTTTGTTGTGTGCACGCGTGGCCATCTATCTAAATTAATGCTCTTGTTAATCATATTCCGCAGCTTCCCGGGCGGACTGGGTTCGGATGTTCAACGCGTTGCGTAAACGCCTGAGTCTTTTGGCAGTTAGCTGCAGTCCGATATAATCGTTACCAAGGCAAGCCATTACTAGGATTGAAGCAAGTCTACAAGAGCATCAGTATTACTTGATTTATATGTTTTGTTTTAACGAACTGGAATGGGCCGGAGAAATTTTTCTTTGCACATGGTATGACATGGAACCGTAAAGCATTCCATTTGTTAAGGCAGCTCCAGTCTATTTTTGTCCATTTGAATTTAATACTTCTGAGCGAGCTATTCTCGCCTTAAACTTTGGCGGTGGGGATTTTCCACGTGTCAGTGGAATTCCCCCTTAACCATTTATACTGTTAAAGAGCTCAGTTTGCCTACAGGTAGGTGGTGTGCTCTATTTTCAGTTAATGATTATTTGTATATCTATTTATTTCATAGAATTAAAATATGGTCATAAACAATACACAAAATGTATGCTCCTTGATCACGTAACTCCTTTCACTCACACGTTTCCACTGCGCATGTTCGTGACACGCTCTTTCTCTTTCTGTGAAAGATCACATTTCTTCGCCATTGAAGGATACAATGTGTATGCATACTGAAAACGAACAGCACAATACGTACTACAACGTTTTAGAACTTTTCAAGAGGTAGAGAAATGGAATATTCATACTATTTCATTGTTATGAAACGGCGCTTGCAGTATTCCATTAATTTGAAACGACTATTTTGCCTTCAAAAAAGGTGACAGGCAGAAAAAAAAGAGTTATCTTATTCATATTTCTTGGGATAATGCTGAAATAAGGGACAGTAAATTGATTTATGCCGCAAATTATAAAACTCCAAAGTTTTGGTGAGATTTGAACCTAAACTTGGAAAATCAACATCGTTTGGAATATTTCATTAAAATGAAATGTAGTTGTATGTTCATTTTAGTTGACTTATTGAAACATGAAATTCAACTATCTGTGTAAATTCAGGTAAACGAGGTAAGAACAAGCTAATAAAACCTTAGACCACTTCCACGCCGCCTATATTGGATTGAAGATGTTTATTTGAAACGGAATAGGTGTTTATCACTACTTTCCAAGTCAGTTACACAACGACAAAAGACGATGATATTCTAGTCGTTTGTTTTCCAGTTGTTTGTTGGTGTTTATCGACTTCTAACGATTTCAATCAAAATCTTTGACAATCAGTATGCCTACCATGATTTCACCCGTGAAAACGCCACATATGACATTTCAGCAGCAAGTTTGACTTGCCGTTATCAATACACGCTTTTTGAAGCGACATGCTTTGTGATTTGTGAATTGATATGACATATTTTCACGTGGATTTGCAGAGCTTAAGACAAGAGACAGGAACGATAGGGTTAAAAGAATAAATTATATTTGCAAACTTGAAATATAAAGGTAAGTAAATCAAAGTCAATACACTGGAAGCTTTTCACTGATAAAAAAGAAAGTTCCTCTGGACGTTGCCCTTCTCGAAACAATTACCGGAGATAAATTAAACATGAGAGTTCTATCGCACCTCACCCAGCACACAACAAAGCATGAAAATGATGAGAAGAAATATGTGGAATGGCTAACCAGTTGTTACTTGTCGCCTGTCGCCAAAGGAAGTGGTTGTACTCTCTCGACGGACACTTACACAGAGATAAGTTCAATGACAACTCCTGGCTGTATCACGTGATACACAAGTTTAAGGTACAAACGGTTTTGATATCACTTAACATTTGCACTTGCAGAAATCATTGACGTTGACGTTGCTGCTTTTTCCTGTGATAAGATGTCGAATTAACGAAGCACATACACACACAGAATCACAAAGGAATTTGCTCCTTTCTTTCACTTAATTTAGTGGGCGTTGCTTAAAATCAAATATCACATCACACACTGAGATTTGTGGACTGCTCTGAACCAATCTTTAATTGAGTTAAATAAAACCAAACATTGCACTAAAACACTTAGATGAGAAAGCTCTTTAAGCCACACTTGCACCTTTCTTCTCTATTTAAATAATAACTCGTTGCCCTTGACAAAACACTTTAAATCACTAACATACACTTTGGCAACTTAAATATCATCACATTCACTGAAAACATCTGTAGCATCACTTATGGCACACAAATGATGAAAACACACAATTGATCACATGACACTTTGTAGGTAGACTGATACCGATGAAGTTGTCTTGAAATGCGAGCTGAAGCTGAATCCCTTGAAGCTCGGCAAAACAAACTTTATTCTGACGTTGCCATGTCGTCGTACAATAAAAGTTCAATAGTAAATACGCTAAATTAATGATAGATATGAAATGACGGGAGTCCAAAACAGTTAATTAAGTTACTGGTTACGCATCGGCAGTACTCATAGTGTCAAAAGTCGGGTACAAATCAATAAGAACGTAATCCTTCGTGTAACGTCGTAATCAGTAAAGAGGAAAAAGTCCAGCTTGAGGAAAAGGATTACGTAAATATGAGAGATGCTAAAGAAAAGAGGATGAATCTACCTGTTCCTCTATAGCAGTAGGTTCTAATAGAGAACGGAAACTCTCCTACGGCTTCGTCATTTTCCGTCAGTTCGTTTGCATCGGGAAAAATATCGCTCTGAATTCCTGAATTAACGTGGCTTGGATGTGAGTGCATAATACCGTTAAATTGCTCACTCCGCTCACTCACACATAAGAAATACAGTTCATAACAATAATAGTCCTATCGTAATCTCCATAACTTCGCTGGAATCTTATTCCGTCGTTTTCTCTGCGCTGGCGCCATCCATTCTCCGTCGCTGTCTCTTTCGTGGGGTGAGAGGAAGATCGTAGGCGTCTGACGAATTTTCCGCCGTTAACGAGGATGAGCTTAAATAGCTTATCAGTCTTTCACTGGCGTTTTCTAGCCTGCCTTGTAGCTCGGCCAGCACCTGTGTTGGCTCGCCGCTCCACGGTTCACCGTTTGTTTGCTTTCATTCTTCTCGGTCGCGTCGCTCGCCAACTGCCCTCACAAATTTGTCGTCGAGTTCCCCGCAGCTACGAAATGGATTCATGGACGTCGCTCGAGGCATAGAGTTTGGAGGGGAGCATTTATATTCCTGCTCATGTCGTCGACAGCCATAACTTATGCTTTTGAAACGTAATCTTTCTATCTCGTCGCCTCCATCTTTCATTTCCCTCTCTCGATCTCCGTGACTCACGTGATCCCTTCGGGATGATATCACCTACGTCAGTCGCATGCCCTGCGTCATCGTCCGTCTCTTTTCTTGAGAAAGAATTTCGCTGGCGAAATCCACGTGACACATATGCAACATGAAGTGGAATTTGTTTTCGTGCGCATGCCACATTTGAATTTTTGAAGTTAACGAGAACGGGGGAAATGGGAATTGACCCATCATAAGTGTTGGTCCGGTGTATTTTTCAAACTTTACCAATACGCACAAAGGCAAACAGTTTGGTATCGCGTTTTTGACGCTTGGAGTACAGACGATGTCCAACACTTCACCAATAATTCCGTTGCACAATCCTATTAACGTCCATAGGTTTAGACAGAGCATTACCTTGGAATCTTTTGCCAACTGCAGATAAGAAGTGAGACCGTGTGCTTCGACAGATGATGCCTTCCGAGCAGTTTTGTTATTGTGTTCAGCAGCAATGAATGTAACAGGAACATCTAAGTTATGAAGGCATGATTCGTTGTGTTCCGAAATTTCCTTATTGCGAGACATCAATGTAATGGCGTTTGAAAAATGGGTTTCTTGTTAAGATTGTAAATTACAAACCTAGATTTTAACAGAAGAAAGTCAGCTTCACATACTTCACCAATTGCGAGACGATTGAGTAGTTCACGAGAAGGTGCCTGGTTTTCACCTACTTAGCGCATAATTGTTGTTAAATGAAATACTTTTTTAGGGACGACAGAGTGCCTTTCGGCACTTTTACTCGTTTTTATAATATAGTCAGAAATAAAATTTTTTATCTTTTTATTCATTCAGTCTAAGAAAACGAAAATTACTGTTTTCTATACAGGAAACCTTTCTCTATAATAAACAGTAAAAGTAGATGATGGATTCGGTTGCTTAAACGTACATAGGTGTATCAACAACAGGAAGCAAATGATTAAAGTCGCCCAAAAGCAGCAATGCATATCCTCAAAGAATTTCATGTTGTTTTTCTGGGTTTGCTTGACGAAGTCGGTTGTCTATTTTGCCCAAGGAGGATTCATAACAGGAGATGGCATGACGTCATAATCTTGAAGCCTATTGTTGAGGCGTCGGCCATATTGGAAGACCCCAAGCTTGTATAGATTAAGTATTTCATAAATAGAAATTTCATAATTTCTTGCCATAAGAGACAAACACTCATACCTTGTTGTTCAATTTTAGCGTATTAATGCAATATTTACACGTTGCTCATGTAGATAACAGCCATGCAGAGGTCTACCAATATGGCGGATATGGCTTCCACTCAACAATGAGCCAGTGAATAGGAGGGCGCCTCCTTTGTATTAATCCTCCTAGATTTTGCCCAGCAAGTTCGGTCCAAGCATTGAGAATTCGTCAACAACAATTAGCTTTACTGACTGCATTGACAATTGAAATTCGCGTTCGGCTTCACCACATAGTAAAACTAAAAAATATATAAAATATAACTGACCTTATGATCTGTGGAGACTTGTGTATAGATGAAGGAAGGATGCCACTTTTCCACAAAAGAATTTTAATAATCTTCATAAATGTATACATTTCAACTACCAGGTATTCATCATCAGTATGAGTCTTCACCTTTCCCGGATCCCTTAGGAATTAGATCAGATGTACTAATTTGAGCCCCAGTAGGATTGTCTTTACCTCAAACCCTGCTCTTTAATTCATCTATTTCTCAGGATAAATTCCCATCTTGCTTATTACATGCAAAAATTATTCCTACTTTTAAGAAAGGTGATCCAAAAAACTTTGTTGATTATCGCCTGATTCAATTCTCCCCGGCTTTGCAAAAATATTTGAGAAACTATTTTATTCCCGTTTATCCCATAATATTCTCTAATAAACTTCTCTCCGCTTCTCAGCACGGTTTTTCTCCAAGGCATGTCACGATCTCCTAGAATATATAACATCTAATATGGTCCAAAAGAAATTTGTTGCTTCTGTCTTTCTCGATTATACCAAAGCTGTGGATTCTATCCCTTATTATCTCTTGATCAATAAACTGCTACTTTTGTAATATCCGTCGCCAACCCCTCGATAAGTTAATTGTTTTTTTTTTTATCTAATCGAAGGTATTCTTTAACTATTGGGGACTTTTCTTCCTCCGTTATTCGGAATCGAGGGGTGCCCCAGGGTTCAATACTCTCTCCACTTTTATTCAATCTATTTATAAATAATCTTTCCTTCTATTTATCTCCACTCTCTTCTATTTTCTACGACGACGATGCAACTATTTTTTGTCGATTCTTCGATGCCTGTTTTACAATCTATAATGAATAATGCGTTAGCCAAATTACATCGGTAGAATTCTATTAATCAGTTGGTGTTAAACTTAGAAAAGACAACATATATTATCTTTTCCCAGCGGAATAAACGTGGCAGGACTGGTAATTTCTCTGTTTATTATAATTCAGATTTACTCTCGCCCTCTTCTACATTTAAGTATTTAGGAATTCATATATCCGCGGATTTATCGTGGGATTCACACATTAATGCTCTGGCAGTGTCTCTCAATTAAAGATTAGGTCTATTTGCACGACTTCATTATTTTCCTTCTTCTATTTTACTCCTTCTTTATTTCTCTATGATACATTCTCGACTCTGCTACATCATCTTTTAGGGTGCCGTCTCTAATGTAAAATTGTTACGGCTTTGTCATGTGGAAAAAAGATTTTTCCGGATTCCGTTTCTCATTTTTTTAGATACTTCGGCATCGGCATTTTAACTGTACATCAATTATATACTGGTAGCCTGGCGACCTATACTGGTAGCCTAGCGACCTTTACCTATCAGGTAATTTCCCGCCAATTGTGCCTCAATTCTCTCCTCTTCATTCAATTTTGTAGGGAACTTCATGACCATGATACACGTTCTTCTCATCTTTTAAGAATTCCTCGTGCTCGCTTGAATTATCAATCTCGAAGTATTTCGTTCAAAGCTATTAAATCATAATTATGGTCATCTCTTCCCCACAAATTTGCGACTTGCCCCGAATATATTTTCTTTTAAAGTGAAATTACAAAACTTCCTTCTTCACTCTAATCCTCTTCAGGGTATTTAAACCTAATTTTTTCCTACTAACCTAATATGTTTTAATTTGTTTAATTTTCTTTCTTCGTTTTTTTATTTCCGCTTTCTCGATGTTGGATATAAGTTAGAATTTACTGTTTTTTTATTCAATAAAAATCATAATTTTTGTTTCTATAATGTATTTGGATTCTTAGTATTTTCTGTCCAGGGACCTACTTGTCGGTTCTGTTTATAGTGGCCCTGGACGGATTTTCTGAATTGTAATAATAAATAAACAAATAAATAAAAATAAAAAAAAATAAAAAAGAGTCAGGTGATGAAAACTAAAAAAGAAAGAGCACTATACTGGATTGTACATGAGATCTCGCAACGTTTTACGGTTATTATGGTCGCGGGACTTGGCTATACATTTTATACGAACTATTTTAGGTGGGATTTACACAATACGAGAAACGAATGCATGGAAGACATTAACTGGACAGTTAGACGCAGTTTAGTCCCCGCAATTACTAAGCACATATGACAACATTACCCAGTATTGGCGGAATGTCTTGGCGGTGAGCTTTTGACTTTTTTGGGAGTTTTTTCCTTTAATCTTTTGTCAACTAACTGCTTTCTTTACCTTTCTAACTTTTTCTTCAAGTATTAAGTATTAAAAAAAAGAATAAAATAAGTATTAAAAATTAAGTACTATAGTGTATATTTTCAAGTGATTGATTATTATGGCCAAAATTCGATTAATATTCTAATAAATGAATATAAAACAAACTTATGGAACAAACACAAAAGATTAATTCAAAATTCTTGTGTGCGAATATTGCCTTACCTAACATAACACTCTGGAGGTCGGTCGACTTCTTGCTCCACCACGCTGTAATGAGAACAAGCCAATTCTTTAAAGATAGAAAGATATTCAGGCTCCTTACTCTAAGTATATATTTGGAATATTATTATAATAGTAGTAATTTAACCCACTGTTTCGTTTTGGAATTCCTAAATTGAAATCATTGGCAGGAAAAGGTACTGAAAGAAAAGCAAATAAGAGAAATGAAAAATAGGAAATCTTACTAATAAAATCTTACTAGTAATAATAAAAAAGAATTTATTATATCCAGTGGCAAATTTAGCGGCGATAAGGATATGACCTCCCTCTGCAGGAGTGCTATTGGAGAAAGGC